>CAUYPK010152713.1:0-43412 GCA_963574355.1 Loris lydekkerianus
GTCTCTCCTCTCTGCAGAAGGCTCACCATCAGATAGGTCTCTCCTCTCTGCAGAAGGCTCACCATCAGACAGGTCCTTCCTCTCTGCAGAAGGCTCACCATCAGATAGGTCCTTCCTCTCTGCAGAAGGCTCACCATCAGATAGGTCCTTCCTCTCTGCAGAAGGCTCACCATCAGATAGGTCCTTTCTCTCTGCAGAAGGCTCACCATCAGATAGGTCTTTCTCATCTAACGCTGGGACCTGCATTCCTAGGACTCCTGCCTCACCCCATCCCTTCCCTGGGAGCACAACAATGAGTCCCTGCTCTTGCAGGTGGCAACCTGGTGACAATGAGGGACTTTTCTTCAGACATTTTAGTCTTTCCTCTCCCTCTATTCCTCTGTCACTTCAAGATTTCTCCCCGCCATGGAGAAAGACCCTTTTCCTTGCTGACTCCGTGTCTACATCTGTGCCCCATGACCAGGGTCATCTAATAAGGGTAAAGTTGCACATCGTCCTCTCAATGGAGACTGACGCTGCATTTCCCAAAGTGTGCTCCTAGGAGCCCTAGCCCTGTGCAACGTCACCCTGTCCAACCCAAAGGGCAGCTGGGCAAGAAAATGCAGGGAATGAGAACCTTGTCCTTAGAGAGTCACAGAACAAGGAGACGAGTTTAGAGCGGTCCTAGAGAAACCTGATTAGCATTAAGCCAGCGTTCCCCAGTAGTGTTTACCTCTAAAACTCTTTATTTCTCCTCATATAGCACACTTTGGGAGAGGCTGGTCATTTTTGCTCAGACTGATCTTTTTTCTCTCTTTTTTTAGAGACGAGGTGGAGTGCAGGTGGCACAGTGATAGCACATGGGTTCAAGCAGTCCTCCCACCTCAGCCTAGACACCATTAGGCCAAGCTAATTTTATTTTATTTTTTGTAGAGATAGGGGTCTCTCTACGTTGCCCAGGTTAGCCGAGAACTCTTGGCCTCAAGTGATCCTAACTTCTCAGCCTTGTGAAGTGCTGGGATTACAGGCTTGAGCCATGGTGCCCAGCCTGACTGATCTGGGGACGCTTCAGTGTACGTCCTCATCCCGCTCTCTCCCCAGAACCCCTCCTTCCCTGAGCCTCCCTGGCCTCTAGGGTCTGCTAACAATGTAAAAACAAGAAACTACAATCCAATATCTAACCGTATTTAGGAGATTCTTCTTAAAGGAAAGCATCCCTTTGGGATAAATTACTCAATTCTATAATTTTCTTGCTTTGTACATGTGAACTTTAGCACATTAAATTTTTGTCTCCTCAGTAAATCCTACAATACAATTCAATGCTACCACCTGCCACAAGGATATCTTTCTGGATGATTGACGGTTATCATTAAATTCACTGACAAATAGGAAAGACAAGGAGAAAATTGGACATTTTAAATACTTTAAGCATGTAAGTATCTCCCAATCTGTTCAGTTAAAGCTTTATTTTTCCGCCTTTCACAAAACTTCTTATCTGTAATATTTAAATATTTTTCATATACACTTGGGAGCCAATTACTCAAACCCCACAGTGAAGCTTTTGCAAATTAAGTAAACATTATGTAACACATCCCCGTTTTGAGTTCAGATGTTTACAAACTTACGAAGGTGGTTTTGTTTTTGTTTCTTTGAGTGCAGAGGAGATTTGTTGAAGGAATGGGCCTGGTGTGAACATGAAAATTCTAGAATAGGGGCTTGTAGGGACCACACCACAGGGCCGGGCCCCCTCTAGTGTCTAGCCAGTGGGCTTTCAGGGCTCCTGGGAAGCACCGCTGCCTGACCTGGGAGGGCGACGCCCCACTGAGTTTCCCATTCCTGAGTGAGGTCGCAGTTAAGGACCCAGCTTTGGGCCAGTTTGCCGGTTTCCTGTTCCAACCCCACCACGTTCTAGCTATTCAGCCTGGAGCAAATTTGACTCTCTGTAACAGGGCCCAGCATGGGGCTCAGGAGAGTGGTCGTGGGCACTGCCGCCTCCCTCTGCTCATATGACCTGCATATCCAACCAACCACTGCCCGTTAACTGCCAACGCCTAGACCTGGACCATTTCGAAGGCACCTTTCAACTGACCTCACAACCTCAGGCTTCCTCCCCTTGCTGGGCCAGGACCTCGCTCTTTCCCTGTCCAGAACCTATGCTGCTTTCTGGATCCTTCAATGCCCAGCGGCACTCACGCCTTGTGCTGACCAGCGGGGCTGTGTGTCCCCATGACTCCCTCTGCCTGGGACACGCTCCTGGGCTCTTCAGCTCCCATGCCCTTTCCCTGTGCCTTACAGACAGTCTGGAGGCTCTGCCTGCGAGGAAGGTCCCTGATTTCCTCAGCGTGCAAAATTCTCTCTCCTTTGTAAATTTCCAAAGCATCTGTCCCTTGTGGCAGATCTCTTGGTTAGGCTGGGTTACTGTGGTTCGGCCACACACCTCTCTCCCCCTCCAGGCTGCCGGGGCTTTACCAGCAGCCATTACAGGCTGCGTCCTACCTGCATGTTCCAGGGCCTCACCCGTCTCGAGTGTCTGGAGAGGGCCGGGGAGCGAGACTCTGAGGAAGAGGAGGGAGGGCACCCTCCACCCGTGGGACCAAGGAGGTGGGAACACTTCCGAGGCATGTTCATACGCAACCTGGGCCTGGGTCACCGTCATTGGTGATGCTTTGGAGCAAGGCATACATTTATGGTAAGCAAACAAGATTAGATGCAAGCAAACAAACCAAAGACCCTTAAACAACAACTGTGTCTGCCCAGGAACTACTCGCTCACAGGCTAGAGATGATGTTCCAGTGACCATGCCACAAATGAACAGAGCAGAGATTAGCAGCATCTAGTTAATACCACCGGGCGCCTGGGACATTCAGAACAGTCTGCTCCTCCTGGCCCAGTATGCAAGGCCAGAGCACTCTGCAGCCACCAGGCCCCATATGCCAGCACCCCATTTCTCAGAGGGGAACATGCGGACACTGAGAATTAAGTGATTTTTTTCAAACCCCACAGGAAGACTAGATGGAGACTAAAAATCCAACGCTCCCAGTGCGTCAGCTCACTGCTCCACCTGCAGACGGCTTTCAGCAGATCTGACAAACACTGCGGTTCTCATCAAAGGCTATTTCTACGAGAGATTGAATGCCGAGAAGAACAGTCAAGGTGGCGGCAGAACGAGCTCCACTTCATGAATCATTCAATGCCACAACCATGACAGACCTTCACAGGCCTCCCATGCACACAAAAATCAGAGCATTTTCACCTCCATGCATGTGTATTTAGTGCCGGAGAAAGCCCAAGGCAGATGTGGTTAACTCTATCTGGCAATGGAGCGCACCCAAGCCCTGGCTTTGGTGTAGCAGAAAAAGCTGGGTTTTGAACTCACGCAGGCCTGGGTCAGACATGGAATACAGACCTGCCACCTACTGCACTATAGCTCCCTTACTGGGTACCCTCCTCCTGCCCCCAAACCTGACAGAGATAACTAGAACTGATGAGGAACCAGAAAACATATAGTAATATATATAGTAATATATATATATAGTATATATATAGTAATATATATAAATATAGTATTATATATATAGTAAATATATAGTAATATATATATTACTATATATATAAAAATATATATAATACTATATATATATATAAATATATTATATATTTTTTTCAGCAAAATCAACACCTAAGGTCTGAGTAGTTAGCTTCAGACAGCCTTAAAGGATGGGATGTCTCTCACATAAAGAGCAGTCAAAACATCACTCCTTTGATTACGTCTAAACAGAAAATGAAGGAAGCAGAAAGAAGGAAAGAGAAAAGCAATAATGGCCCAGAAATGGCTGTTCTCACCCTCCCACTGATATGCCAGCCCTGCCCCTGACGCCCTGGGCACAGGGTGCTAAGTTCTCACAGCACCCTTGCCCAGAAGCCTCAGAGTGCCCTCAGAATAATCTTTCTCAACACAGCACCACCCCAGGCAGCTGCTGTCTGTCCGACTGGCATTGACACCAGGCGGTGAGCCTCATTTTCTCTTTCTGTGTTTAATCAGCAGTCTGTAACGAGTTGGACGCTCCTGGCTACGGCGTGCGTGACTCATCAGGCCTCGCCACAGTCTTGATGACATATTCTTCAAGATGATTTCGCCTCCTGTTTCTCTGACTGCAACTTACCAGGGTGCTGGTGATGAACACTTACTTGCCACTTCAGTTTTTCTTAATGAGACAGAATTCACGGACCAGAGAATATAAATGGCCAGGAACACGATAAGACACTAGGCGACCTGGGAGGTGGAGCCCTGGTTGCAAAGTCAGCTGATGCTGCCCAGACACCCGAAGCCGGACTTGTGCTGTCAGTTCCCAAACGACTGTCCTCCCGGTATGTCTCAAAATCAGGCTCCTGGGACTAGATCCCAGACCACGGGGCAGCTGTGTGAGTAGCCAGTCAGGACCCTGGACAACGACCCTCTTTCATCACTCCCCCTCCCTGCGGTGAGACTCAGTTGCCTCCTCTGTGACACGGGTGGAATCCTTTACGTTGCTGCTGTGTGCATTAAATGAGCCGAGCCATTAACCCCACAGTCTCGTGGTGAGTGCACAGTCACTGCTGAGTAATGGTCACGATCTTCCACCTGCCCTGATTCAGAGCCTTGTTGATTCTCACCTACAGAGGGGCATTATTTTCCTAACCAGTTTCCACTCTTCTGCCAGAAGCAGCTTTCTAAAGCACAAGCCTAATCTTGACACTTTGCTACTGAAAGAAAAGTGTTGACTTCTCCAGCATCCCATAGAATAAAGCCCAAAGGCTCGGGCTGATATCCCTAAGCTCCTGGAGCAAGCCGAGCTGGCCCCTGCCTCTCTCCTCATTTCCTGCCACCAGTCCCGATGCACCCTGGGGATGCATCTTTCCCAAAACACAAGGAACTTTGAACATTCCAGAAGTCCATCGTTCTCTCTCTGCTTTAGGTCATTCCACCGATTCTTCAAGCCCCATTCAAAGTTCTCATCCTCTATAAACCTTCCCTGGAAAACTCCCCTTTTTCCCCGACCAGCAGAATGACTTCTTCCCCACTCCAGCTTCCCATGGTGTTTGCTCTCATCCACTCATGTAGCATTTACTGCTTCCAGAGAGCAAGGGCCTGGGTTATTTACTGTACTCAATACATTCTGTCAACCTGAACTGAAAGTATATTGAAGGGAGGAAGATCTTATTTAAAATTCCAAAGTTCTTAGAAAGTTAAAAAGCTAGTGATCCAGAGAAGAACTTGTGATTCACCCCCTCCCCCAATTATAACAACCAACATTTCCTGAAAACCCAGGCACTGAGCTCAGGAGGCCAATCTCTATGGTCTCCAGTCTACAGATGGGGAAGGAGGTGTGGGGGAGGGACACATCTGGCCCCACAGTGATGTCAAACCCAGGTGCAAAGCCCACAGGCAGGGACACCTGCTGTGCCACTGGGCCTCTGCTGTCAGACTGTCAGCCTCTGTCCTGCCTGGGCACTGGGCCTGCAGAATGGCAGGTGGCAGACACATAAAGTGACAGCCTCAGCACGACCAGTGTCAGAAGCGAAGGAGACACTCCAGAGCGTCTGCTCGGGTGTCCAACCTGTGGTCCCTGGGCCACACGTGGATTATTTGAGGACTGTTTTGCTTATCTGTGGTGTGGGATATCAAAAACGTGGGCCAAGAAGCCCAGCCAATTCCCAGGCCAAGCCCATGGGCAGCTGGATAGCGCAGACTAAGAAGGGCATGGGATCTGAGCAGCTGTCACTGGCCTCCAGGTCCAGGGTCAGCCCAACACCACACCTCTGGGCTGTACACTCCACCTCGTGGCAGCCCAGAGAATCCAGAACCCAGATCTTGGGATGCATGAACAACCAGGAAGGAGCCTTCAGCTCGTCACTGCTCTATGTTGGGGAGCAAGCACTTCCTCTCCGTAGTACAGCCTTATCCCCTCACCCCATCGTGAACCTGCACTGAATTCTACTCCGTGATTTTGCCTGATTTTAGCCCCTTGCACCTGCACAACTGGAGACCCTCTTATAAAAGGTCTAAATGCATCAGTTAACTCGAAGACTTTCAGTGGCAAAGCTCCTTCAAGAACTCAGGATCAGTCACTGAGGGTGGAACTTCAGGCTTCCTGGAAGGTGGGGGTCAGGGTGGTGCAGGAGGGGAGGATTCTGCTGGGACCTGCCCATCAGACCATGTAGACGCAGACACAGCCAGTCCCCATCAGGGACCCAGAGCTGCTGGATGTTGGATGTTAGGTAGGTGTAGTGAGGGCCCCTCGCCATCGCCTCAGCTCACCCACCAGAGGAGAAGCTGTCAGAGTGAGCAGAGAGAAGGAAGATGGCGCCAGGCAACTGTCAGGCCACTAATGGGTTTTCTGAGTAGCTGAAAGCCGTTCCATCATTGGCAAATCACCATCACCTCTGAGCAGCGGCTGGGCCCACAGGGACTAAGGGCCAGTTTCTTTGCACTTACAGGCACTATCTCTCTGCCAGAAACCAAAACCAGGAGCTCTTTCTTCCAGAATACTGCTTCATATTCCACTTCAAGAAAGGGCAGAACAACTTTCTGACCAGTATTATCCCCTTTCTCAGGAAGGAAAACACTTGGGGGACTTTCTGCAGGGGAGGAGGGCTGGAAGCTGGGGGTTTGTCTGCTTGTTTTGTTTGCGCTGATCTGTCCATGAACAAGTTAAGTTTTCTGCCTCTCTTCCCACACCAACCTTCTCCTACCCCCTGGCCGCTGGCCAGTCAGGCCCATTAGCAGTGGTCCCACTTCCTCCCCGAACGTGCTTTGCTTTCTGTGCCCTGATGATAAATTCAGGAGCTAAATCAGCTTCTGCTTGGAGAGCAAGCAGCAGAGGGAGGGCAGGGACAAGGCTGAGCGGAGGTGACAGAAAAAACAATTCCACTTCTCACTGGTCTCTAATTGGCTGTCACTGCCTGTCAGAGAATGATGACAAACTCCGAGCTTGCCCCCAGCAGATCCTCGGGCTTCAGTCCAGCTTGGGCGTGCAGAGAGCTCAGGTACTTGGCCCGCAGGGCCAGCCGGGGAGTCGGGCCATGCCCACCCACTTCTGCACGAGGCTGGGCTGCACATTCATTTTCTAAATGAGCAGAGTCAAAGCTCAGGACTTGGGCAGGAGAAGGAGAATCAAGAGCTCAGACTCATTCATCGGTTTCAAATTAATTCATCTACCAAATACATTTTTCAGCCCCAAGTTCAAGGCCTTGGTTGATGCCAGGGAAGACAAGAGGAAGTGACTCACAGATGAGTCAGAGGTGGCTGTCCCCTCCTCCTGCCCGCCCCTGTGAGGAGGAGAGATGACTTATACAAATAAGTGGAAAGGTGCGGAAATGGGAAGGGCCTTAAGGGAGGTTCCCAGCAAGTGTAATGAGAGTTCTGGGGAAGAGAAACTTGTCTGATGAATTGTTTTAAATCCCACCAGCATCGTATCCAAAAAGTCACATGCACAAACCACCAGAGTGATAATTTTCAATTGCAGGTTTGTGAGCAAACTGGTGAGAAGTGATGAGTCATGAGCTGCTTCCCGAGTAACTCACTGACCATCCACTAGTGCAGCCAGTGACTACCCAGCATCTGCTCCGTGCCAGGCACTCTCTCCGTGCCAGCAACACAATAGCGAACCAACATGTACAAGTCCCCCCACGTGGAGCTTCTAAATAGAATGAAAAATTTCTGAGCACAGCCTGTTGAAGGAACCAACAGTGTTGTGGTGCAATTATTTTGGGAGGGCTCAGAGGCAGGGTCGGACCAGGGCAGTACAGGGCAGGAGGCCTTCCCTGAAGAAGTCTGGACTCTTCCTAAGAATCCGTGAAGCTGCTGAAGACTAAAGCAAGGGAGTGACGCAGTGAGATGTGCCTTTCTAAAAAATCCCTTTGGCCGGGCACAGTGGCTCATGCCTATAATCCCAGCAGTCTGGGAGGCCGAGGCTGGTAGATCACTTGAGCTCATGAGTTTAAGACCATCCTGAGCAAGAGCGAAATTCTCATCTCTAAAACTAGTCGGGCGTTGTGGGGAGCACCTGTAGTCCCAGCTGGTCAGGAGGTGGAGGCCGGAGGATCATCTGAGCCTAAGAGTTTGGGGTTGCTGTGAGTTGTGATGCCACGGCACTCTACCCAGGGTGACAAAGTGAGACTCTGTCTCAAAAAAAAAAGTCCCTTTGGTCATGTCTAAAGAATGGACTGATGAGAGAAAGACCGCTGCTACTTTTTAAAACTGACAGCAGGTTCAAGGTTCTCCTCTTGATCAATGCTGCTCTGGCCTGCTTGCACCTGAGAAGCCTTCTTGACAGCAAGCATTCCAGAACCTTGGCCTGCTTTATCCTTGGTGAGGCCCAAAGAACACAACAGGATCATCAGCAGCTGTGATTATAAATTACTGTACTGCATATGAATTATGATTTCAGAATAGCTCCTGTCTCCACTGCAGTATTACCAATGTTTTTTAAGTAAAGAGTATCCATGGCACTCATTTCCCTCTAAATTGGAGCACGCAGGGAGAAGGGAAGTTATCAGTCCTCAGGTAAGACCAAGCAATGTGTCACGCTGGGCGATGTCAACATCCAGCCCAGTGTATCCCCGAGGGGACAGAGTTGAGCACAGATGTGCTAGAACTCAGTGACAGCACCGTTTGCTATCCTGTATCACATGGCTCATTTTGGTGACCCATCCCTAGGAGTCTGGAAGTCACAGGTATAGGAGGAAGTCAAGTCATATCATTTGCCTTTCTAATACCAAAACCTCTAATGCTTCTCACCTCACTCCAGGCAAAAGCAAACTCCTCATCATCATGCACAAGGCCCTACATTTTCTGCACCTGAGCCCCCACCCCAGTTTTTTCCCTTGGCCGCCTTTCTACCTTATTTACTCTTGCTCTTTCCTCCTCACTCTACTCCAGCTACACCGCCTCCTGGTTATTCCCATAACACACTCCTGCCTCAGAACCTTTGTGCAGCTGTACACAGCTATCTCCCTCACCACCTCTAAGCCTCTGCTCAGAGGCTCCTCACCGAGCACCTATTTAAACTGCAAAACCCCATGCTTTTTCTCTCACCTTCTTCCCCTCCCGCTGCACCCACAATAGTACATTTCACCTTCTAACAGACTTACTCATTTATTTTGTTTTTAATCTGTCTCTTTTCCCTGATGGAAGGTAGACTCTACAAAGTCTGGATTTTCTTTGGCTTTGTTCAGAACCTGGCACACAGCAGGTGTTTAATAAATGTCTGTTAAAGGTAGTTGGACAGACCTTGAGGACAACGGTTTCTGGTCACTTTCCCTTCGTCTCTCTTATTTTTGGCCACCACCATCTACGACAACAAGCACCCTGTTTTTCTAAATATGTTTCACTTCAATTAATACAAAAACGACTCAGCTAGTTTTGTGAAGACATTGGCCCAACCACTTTGGAGTGAGTGGTGGCAACGTGGGTTTAAAAAACAATTGTCATTGATCTGGCACGTCAAAATCAGCTAAGTTTGTTGACCCTGGTTACAATAACCACCCTCAAGCCTCTGTTGCCTTTGCTAACGTTTTCCTACCTGAGCGACTCACTTCAGCCTCATGGCAGACCTACTTCCTGGGAAAGATAACTGGCATGCAGAGAAAAGTGGCTCTTTCCGGGCTGTTATTTGGCGGGTGAAAGCATCATGCTAATTTTAAATGTTTTGTTCATTGGCCTTGCCTTATTCCTGCAAAACGCGGGGCATGTATTTGAGTCTGGAGTTCACCCGTTCCATGGAGAGGTCACTCATGGCCTCTGAGGACGCAGAGCAGGCTTTGCGTCCTTGCCAGGAGCCTCTGGCCCAGAGTGGCTTTGTAAGAGCAAGAAGACTCCTGTGAGCTTAGCCTGAGTGTGCCGCTGGGGCCTCTGACAAGGGAGCCCTCATTGCTTCCAGGAGTGCACCCCTCCCCAGCCAGGAAGGCGGACAGTGACTGTGGTTCAACATCCTCCCTCCCCCAATGCTGCAACCTGCAGAAAAGCAGAAAAGATGCCCTTCCCGGCAACTAAACCAGAGTCCTTTTCATTCATCACCTCCGAGCAAGTGACCTTATGTCCAACTCTGAACCTGTCACCAAAAGGAAGAAGCTCAAGCTGACACAGGACACTTAAAAACAGCACAGCCACCTCACTGCAGGGCGGTGACGTGTCCCATCATCCCTAGGAGCTCCAACACTCCACTATCAGTTTTAAAAGACCCATCCAGCAGCCCTATCTTCCCGGCCACATGCGCTCCTTCCCCCGCCTCCCCGGGCTTCTTGGTCTTCTCCCCTCTAGTGAACCATCAGTGTGACCCCATGTTTAGCATCCCGAGAACCGAGCAGGTTCAGCCCCAGAGGACTGGCTTTTGCAGGGGGTTAACAAGCAAGTCCCCTTCCAAGTGGGGGCTGCAGCCCCTCGCAGCGCGCCAGCTCCACCTAAAAAGACCCATCGCTTCTCAGAGTCAAAGGGGAGCTTCTAGAATCGAAATAGGTTTGGATTTTAGGCCCAAAATCACTCTTCCCCATCCCTCCTGCAAAGAGGACCTCACTCAGACACCGGGTGGGCGGGGATCTTTGGCTGTAAAAGCATGAAGCAGCTTCACCGAGTCTGAGCCGGGCGGAGGCACCTGCTCCTGCGCGCCCGGGCGCGTCCCCCCAGCCAGCCGCCCGCCCCTGGCCACTCACCCTGCGGAGGCCGGCGGGGCCGGGCATGCCGGCGTCGGGCGCACGAGCCGCGGAGCCGCAGCCGGTGCCGGGCCGGGGACGAGTGCGGCCGGGGGGCGCGCGGGGCCGGCGCTCTGGGGCCTTATCGGCTGCAGAGGCGCTATCGCTCCGGGGCTGCGGGCGCCGGCGCACGGGCGGTGCCCGCCTGGGGCGCGCAGATTACGGGGGCGCCCGGGAGGTCCCCGCCCGGGCCCGGGACAGACAGGAGCGGGGCGCGCGATCCCGGGGGGCTGCGGGAGGCGGAGTGCTGGGCCCCTGTCTCTTCCATCCCCTGTCCCGGTTGCTCAATTACACCGTGTGGACGGGATGCTCATAACCCCGGGGCCCAGAACAACGCGTCCCTGGGGGCCAGCGGGGCGTCGCCAGCGGCCAGGAGGGAAGGGGGTGTCCAGGCAGCGCCCCCGCCCCAGCGGCCAGGAGGGAAGGGGGTGTCCAGGCTTGTGTTTCTTTTGTCTTAAATTAAGAAATCCATCCCTACCCGAAGCTCATAAAACCATTTTCCTATGTTACACTTATTTTATAGTTTTGCTTTTCGCATTTAGGTCTTTCAATCCGCCTGACTTATTTTTGTGCACACAGTGTGAATTAAGAGTTCTAATTTTTTCCACAGAGATAATAGATTCTCCTAGCACCGTTGACTGAATAGCCCTGTCCTTTCTCCAGTGAGCTGTCACGGCATCCTTGTCATTTCCTAAGCCTCCACGTGCACGTGTCTGTCAGAAAGAGGACCTCTCTCCTGGGGTCCACGGCCTCTGTCTGTGCCTCAGTGCCAGGGTCACGCTGTCTTTGTTGCTACTGCAACTTACTACATAGGGTTGGTAATAAGTTTTAATATTATCTGTAATATGTCAGGATTGGTGAGTAAGTCTCCTTACTTCATTCCTCTTTAAAAGTGTCAAAGCTGGGTGGCGCCTGTGGCTCAAAGGAGTAGGGCACTGGCCCTATATGCTGGAGGTGGTGGGTTCAAACCCAGACCCGGCCAAAAAAAAAAAAATGCCATCCTCTTGCCTCAGCTCCCAAGTAGCTGGGACTACAGGCACCCACCACAACACCAGGCTAGTTTTTTAGAGAGTGGGTCTTGCTCTGGCTCAGACTGGTCTCCAACTCCTGAGCTCAAGAGACTCACTCTCCTCAGCTTCCCAAAGTGCTGGGATTACAGGCATGAGCCCCCACGCCCAGCCCTTGTTGAGATTTTAATTGTAACTGATTTGAACATATAGTTTGGGGAGAACCAGCATCATAATATTGAATCTTCTGACCCAGTATCCTTTACCTCTATTTATTTAGGTCTTCTTTGATTTCATCATAAGTCAGTGTTTTATAGTTTTCAGCTTACATATCCTATACATATTTAGTTAGATTTATACCTTCAGTAGTTCAAGGTTTATTGATACTTAATTTAAGAGATTTTTTTTTTGGAAAGAGTCTCTCTCTGTCACCCTGGGTTAGCGTGCTGTGGCATCAAAATAGCTCACAGCAACCTCAGTGTCTTAGGCTCAAGAGATCCTCCTGCCTCAGCCTCCCAAGTAGCTGGCACAAGTGTCCACCACAACACCCGGTTAGTTTTTCTATTTTTAGTAGAGATGGGGTCTTACTCTTGCTCAGGCTGGTCTCAAACTCCTGAGCTCAAGCAATCCACCTGCCTCAGCCTCCCGGAGACTGATTACAGGCATGAGCCACTGTGACCAGCCACATTTTTGTTCTCTTGAATTGATTATTTCCTTTAGAGCTTTCCCGGATATTTTTCTAGAGTGGCTGAAGTCAAAGGTCCCGGGCATTTATGAGGTTTTGATGCTCCTAGTGGATAAAACCATGAAATACATGTAAAAACCTTGTGCATCTGGCTGGCAGTGGGAATTTGCTGCTGTTACTTTTCAACTTCCTAACTTCCAAATACAGGATTATCATCCCCCACCCCACCCCAACTGCTGGGACCTCAGGGCCTGGGTGACGTATTTGAAGAACTCTTCTTAGCGGGGATCTTCTTAATCCCCACTTCGATCTCAGTCCTTACAGTTGTTCTTTGTACACATTGCTGAGTTAAGCACATGACCACCTTCCACATGTGGGCTTAGCAGAGATTTATTTAGCTAATTATCCTGATCCCTTAAGGATTCATAAAACAAACCCTACATTTACACCAGACACGCACCTCTGTGAGGAACCTCACATGGGCAGGAGGTTCCCATCAAAGGTTGGGCAATTTGCAAACACATGGACACACACTGTGATATGTAATCTCACATAATCTCAGAGTTTGTATTATCATTTAAAAATTATTATGATTTATGTTTTACAAGGGGAGGGATTGAAACTCAGAAAATCAAACTGAGTTACCCACGTGCTTCAGCTAACCACTGACGGAGGCTGGAATCCATTATCCCAAAAGTCCTGGACACTGGGCTTCTCCTACTTGGTGAAAATGATGCGATCCTGCTAATAAGGGTGAAGTGATGACTGGTGCTCTTCCACTGTCTGCTCAGGGAACTGGGGAGCCTGTGATGTGTGTGGGAGTGGGGGTGAGGAAAGAGGACAGACAGACAGACATTGAAAGAGAATCCTGCTTCAGGCTCCCCTAAGTTCCAGCTTTACCCTCATCTGATGATAATGAAGTTTAAAGTGTTAATTTTCCCTTTAAGGGGCCTTCTCCAACCTGAAGGGCACTGAGACTCCCCAGCTCTTCAGTTGTTGCTGTCAGATCTGGGAGCGTCTGTCTGATTATTTATAGCCTGGCATTTCCTAAATCCAGGCAGCAGCAGGGTGGGGGGAAGCCAGTCACGTGGGTAAATGCTGAATATACAAAACTCAGCTGAATACTCAGCAGATCCAGAGCTTCGTGTTAGGCCATATAAAGGCTGAAGGCCTTTTTTTTATTTGCCCCCAAAAGGCAAAGCTCAGGCAATGGTGGCTCCAGTCGCCCCCCACCCCAACCCCACCCTCAGGTTGTGGTTCTGACCTCTCTGGAAAGGAGTGTGTTTCCACGGTGAAGCCGTCTGTGGCTCCTCCGAGGAGGCTGCCGGAAGCCACATGAGCATCTCCGCTGATAACTGGCAAGGCTGTGGTCTAGAAGCCATGGGATGCAGCCGACAGGCCCGAAGTGGAGACAGACATTACTGCTGTCCGGGGCAGGGTCCCTCGGTCCCTCTCCCCTTGTCCCTGAAGGGAGCTGCACGCCCCCTACCTTGGCCATTCTGATGCTTTGGAAGTGCTCTCCACTTTCTCTTTGTTCTCACGCAGAATGTCTCTGTGTTACACCGAAGCCTGTGCGAAGTTACTTCTGCGCTCACTCAGCTGCTGAGCTGCCCCAGCTGTGCTTTAGGGGTCTACGCACTTTCACTTTGGATACTTCTGGGCCTCCTGGGTTGAACATTCCAGTTCTACTAGTTATCGAACCAGGCCAGCTGGATTCGGGGAACCAGGAGCCCCGACACCCAACATGCAGTGCAAGACAGCAGAGAGCAAGATTCAGGGTGAGTTTAAAGGATTTTAACTTTGTTCTAAATCTGTGCTCTCCATCTCGCTAGAAGATCCCTGATCGTTCCACCCCTACGTCTTCTTTTCAATTTGAGCTTCAACAAAACAGTGGGTTAGGATGAGAGCACCCCAAACACTTTCCCAAATGGAGTCAATTTATTTATTACAGAAATGATTCAAACCAGTAAGTCTTTTCATGGTAAGACCCAGAGGTAACTTTCCATGTTTAGAAAGTGAGTGCAGAGGCTGGACATGATGGCTCATGCCTGTAATCCCAGAACTTGGGAGGCCAAGGCGGGTGGATTGCCTGAGATCACAGGTTCGAGACCAGCCTGAGCCAGAGCAAAACCCCATCTCTAAAAATAGGTGGGCATTGTGGCAGGCACCTGTAGTCTCAGCTACTTGGGAGGCTGAGGCAAGAGGATCACTTAAGCCTAAGAGTTTGATGTTGCTGTGAGCTATGACACCAGGACACTCCATCAAGTGTCACCAAGTGAGACTCTGTCTCAAAAAAAGAAAAAAGAAAGAAAGAGAGTGCAAGTGAGTGCAGAAAATAAGGCCCTATACTCCAAAGAGTTCACCCCCCAGCAAGAAAGCAAAGACTGTCCTTGCCACATGTGGACAGAGTTTGTGAATATGATGTCTCTGGTTTCCCAGGGACATGTGGGGTGCCTCCAGGCACCAACCTGTTGATCTTTGACACCAGGTAGGAACTACTGAGACTGGACTTCCCAACTGCTAACTAAACAATCAAAGATGAGACAACAGAGGCCCTGTGGAGTTGAGACGATCTTCCCTGAGAGCGAGCACAGTTGAACAAAGAGAAGGCTCCTTGTTACATGTGTCTCTGATTCCCAGCCTGTTCAATGGGACCCACGCAGACACGTGCACCTTCTGACTGGCAGAGACCAGAGAGGATTCTCATGGCTCAGCAAACCAAGCTCAGCTGGGCACTTTGAGAGGCCAAGGCTGCAAGATCACTTAAGGTCAGGAGAGTTTGAGACCAGCATGGACAACATAGTGAGACCCCATCTTTAAAAAAATGTTTTAAATTAGCCAAGCACAGTTGTGCACACCTGTGGTCCTGGCTATCGGGAGGATGAGGCAGAAGGATCATTTGAGCACAGTGACTAAGTTGCATGAGCTAAGATGACACCAACACACTCTAGCTGGGGTGACAGAGCAAGACTCTTGTCTCAAAACAACAACAACAAAAAAAAAAAAAAAAAAAAAGAAAGAAACAAAAAAAGCCAAACTCTCAGGACATAAAGGACATAAAGTTGAAAGGAGAACCTCATTGGATTTTCTTTGTCTCAGAGACACACAGCCAAGTTCCTCTAACAGATGCTGGTCTGGCCAGAACCATGAACTCACCAGTCTGTATCAGCCTCGTAAGCTCCAGTAACTGGCTGCCATGGGGCCTGGGCCTATGGTCTCGCCCTGTGCTTCTCCTCTCTGTGACACACCACAAGACAGACAGAGACAAAGTAAAATGACGACCATCTCTGGGAGGGATCAGAAAACAGGAATACTCACATGCCCCAAAAAACACCAGACTCATTCCACAAGAACTAGTTCACAACGTTTTCTCCTGCTAATTTAAATTTAGAAAGGCAGAAAGACAGAGTGACTCTTACCACACTCACGAGATTCTGCAGGCTGAGATCGGGGAGTCTGATTTGGTGAGAAATCTTACCTGTGTGAACTAAAATAAAATCTTAAGGCTCCCTCCTCAGTGGCCATCTGACTGGACCCCTCTTGGCCCAGGCGGATCCCTAAAACTGAGTTTCTAACCATGGGAAAGGAGATCTGACAAGCCTCATCATGCCCCCTGCTGCTTAGAGCCCTCCTTGTGACTCACTAACAGGCCTAAGGCTGTGCAAGACCTACCCGCAGGTCCTTAACAGACACAACAAACCACTTGTGTCTGTCACTACTTTGTCCCTAATTAACAGACCCTTAATCTTAAGCATTCCTGACTCCTGGGCTTTTAGCCAACCCATATGTTTTCCAGGTATTAATTTATGACCTCACCTGTAATCTCCATCTCCCTAAAATATATAAAACCAAACTGTAACATCACCAACATGAGTCCACCTGCTCAAGGCTTCCTGAGTGCGCCTCTGGGTCATGTCCTCAAATTTGGCTCAGAATAAACCTCTTTAAATATATTATAGAGTGTGGCTGCTTTTTAGTTGATGGGGGTGGGCAGAGGTGTCAGGGGTCCCAGGACCCTAAACCAGCAAACTGGTTCCAGCCAGTGACACCCACACCGAGTGAGTGCCCCCTGTAGCAAAGCGACACGTGGCTTCTCCTCACACTCCTTGGTTCTTTGGCTGGGCTACAAATTAAATTGACGTAACAGGAGAAAACGCCATGTTCAACTACATTTGTATACATGGGAGTCCACAAAATATAAGACTCGAGGAAGAGTCAGATGATCAGACCTCACACAGCACCTGAGCTTCAGAGAGGAAGGGGACTGGGTGGCGGGAGGGGAGGAGGTGTGGTGATGTCCCTCAGGGAAGAGGCAGTCCAGATCTGCCCTTTTCTGATATAGATGTTTTAGCTCTTGTAGATTTCCTTTACAGATGTAAATTTCTTTTACAAAGGACAACTTTTCTGAGCTACTCCTATGTCCGCAGCATCTCAGAATAACCAGCTCAAAATAGGCCACTGAAGTATATTTTGAGGTGGGCACATTCTGGTCTCCTACTGATGTATTTGGGGATGCCGTGTCCTTAGCCCCAACCGTCCACAAGACCATGAGAGAATGTGCCAATATAAAACATACACAAAATAAAAATTTTACATATGATATTAAAATATAATGACAGAAGTTGTAGCATTTTCTTTCCTCGACGAAAAGGATGATCTTGCTGTCAGCAGCCACTGTCCCGAGAGCAGTCTCCTGTTGCTGAGTCCTGGTCATATGTAGGATACATCCCATCCTGGCCTTTAGGAAATGCTTTGCATTACTACAGTTATATTATCAAGAAAGTTCTTTAGGGGGAGAAGAGGCAATATGTTCATTGTTGGCCTAAGGAGGACCACCACAAAGCCGCCTTCTCCTCCTAAGATCAGGACACAAAGGGCCTAGTTAGCCCCACCCCCAAAGAAGTTCGTGCCCGGGACCCTAACTCACCAAAGCCCTCAGGGCAAGCTGTGGAATTTGCCCTCACCTCTGGCCCCATGTAACAGGGGCCTCATTCTGCCCCTGAGTGCAGGAGCCATCTCTGCCCTCCCCAGGCAGGTGGCCATTTCCTTTCAGTAAACCTGGCCTGACCCTCTTCCCTCGCAGTCGGCCTCTCTGGGAGGGCACCCTCATGCATCCCTAAACGTATCATGTTTAATATAATAAGTACTCAGTCATTTCACACCTAGTGGACCCTGAATGCAAATGCGTGAGGAATACGTGAATGAATGATTTCTCCCGACAAGCCACTGCTGAGGGCCATGGAGGAAGTGAGTCCAGTGGGCCCTGCCTCCTTCCTGACAAACCCACGAACCCACACTGGCTGCCAGAGGCCCTGCTTTTCCCCTACCTCGTCATAAACCATCGATTTAACAATCAATTCTAAAATTTTTTTCAGGAACTTGGCCTCGTGAAATCTGCTTTCTGGAAAAGTGAGACGTCTCCCCGTTTCCAGTTTACTTCTCCAATTTGTCACGATTTTACCAACATTCCCAAGAGTGTCATTGCAACCATATGTCCAAGCTTGCTCAGTAGCAGGGATGACGGAGCTCTGTGCTGGGCAGCCACTTATTTGCCACTCATGTGCTAACAGCTGCTCGGGACCGAGGAGGATCAGTTCAGTGGAATAGATTTTGCAGTCTCTAAACTTTTAAAACTTCACTCTCCTATCAATAAAAATATTTTTGAGCGCGTATTTTCAGTATATGCATATATATGTACAAATGTGTACATGTATGTATGTACGTACATATATGTATAAATCAAACATGTGTATTGCCAACACATGTACCTTATACAACACACAGCAACACAGAAATTCAAAAAGAATGAGATTTTAAAAGTCTGGATAAATAGAAGTTCAAATGACTTTTTCCTGCGTCTTTTTTCACACTGGCCAGTACAGAGCCCACACCCTGGAGACCCAGGACTAGCCTTACAAGGATAGTGGGCCAATGGCTCAGGAGGCCAGAGAGGTTCACAGCCTCCACTGCCGTGTACCCCTAGACTCCAGCCACCTCGCGTATCTGTGCCCTTGTCACATGGTCAAGAGCCAGCAAGGTGGCTGGGTCTGCACCCAGGGGACAGGAGCGCATGGACGGTAGAGGGCAGCCTGGCTGACTCTGGGCCTGTGCTCAGCACCACCCAGCCTTCCCTTGCTCACCTGTAAGATGGGGTAGTGCACCCTTACGCACCCCCACATTTCAGACCATGACTGGCAAGCTCTTTTTATTTAGAGGGTGGTGTCTATGAGAAATGAAGTTGCTCAGGTCTTACAAGAAGATGTACGGGAGCGTTCTTCCTCTACTAGCTGGAGATGTAATTACTTTGAAATGGTGTAAGGGACTCTCTAAGGGAAGAGATGTGGCCTTGGTAGGTAAGAAAGGGAGTGGGAGGTAACAAGCCACATGAGAAAAAAAAAGCACTCAACTTGGGGAAGAAACACACATATTGATTCAACTTTTTTGCCCTCCACTTTTTCTCCAGTTATTTATGTTAGAGATATTTTTCAGTGTAGTTGTATGCATTTTTAAAGTGTGTTATGAAATGTTTATGACATACCAGAAAAGGCAAAAAAAAAAAAAAAAAAATACAACACAGGTTTCTAGTACTCAGCTCACAAAATAAGACCCCACACCCACCGTTAAGTCCCGTCTCTGTGGCTTCTCCACCCCCTCCCTCCCAAAATGCAAATTTTGTATTTGTCACTCCAACACACACTTCTGTACACTTTAATAACAGAAGGATGTATCCCTTGCAGTATATGAGGTCCCTATGAGTCATTTTAAACTTAAAAAATGTCTCATTACATTATTATCACTTTGAGTCATTAACTCACTCAAGCAACAGATACTTACAAAGCGCCTACTGTACTCTCGGTGCTGTGATTAATCCTAAAACAATGAAAAATCTCTTTACTTCCCAGTCCTAAAGAAATATCAGCCCAACAACATGAAAAGTGATTCCTTTGCAAACACATTTCCAGACTTCGCAAATTCCTGTGGCTCGGCCCTCACCACACCTACGGACACAGCCACTCTATTTCCTCAGAGCTGCTCATTTCCCAGGCAGAACAACGATGGATATTGTGATTCAAGAAGGGGGGCATTATTTTCTGTATAAAGATGTGTTGAGCATTTCTCCCTTGAACTCTGAAAGGTGAGAGTTCAGTCCCTGCTCCAGCTTGCCTCTTTCATTTTCTAGGCAACAGAGTTCAGATTAGTGTGTGGGAGTCTCTTAAATCTCACCCAGGAGAGCTCAGAGATGGAGACATGGGCTAAGGAGTTTATGCTAAAGGGACTCGCCAGAGTCCCAGGAGTCTCAGCGAGTGAGCTCATTGTGGCTGTGGACCTGCTCTGTCCAGCTCCAGAGCCTGTGTCCCTTCCAGAGTGAGCTCATTGTGGCTGTGGACCTGGTCTGTCCAGCTCCAGAGCCTGTGTCTCTTCCAGAGGTCCCAGCTGAGGGTCGACTCCAGGGTGAAAACTTCAGGGACCCCCTTTTTGCCTTCTACTGGTCATGAGTAGGTTGAACAAGAAAGTGAGGGCAGATTTCAAACCTCCAGGAGGGTAACCTCAATAAGACATTTCAGGGGCCCTGAGTGCACAGAGCTGCCTCAGGAGGGAAGTCCTCTGGGACAAACTGTGACTCTTTCCAGATGCAGACAGGAACCGCACTTTCCTTAGGACCTGGAATCAATGCTACAGCGACTGCTCACCTGACTAGGACACCTTGGCTGGTCCAAATGCACCTCCCCCTTTCTGGTTTTCTATTACACAGGCTTCTGGAGAAAAATATTTTCATGTTCACGGTGTTCTTGCCCTTTGGATTTGGTAAATCAAAGTAGTTCCATGACTATAAATAATCAATACTCTATTAATCTTTCATCACGATCACTGGTAAGCTGCTCTGCTCCCCCTAGAACTGGTCTGCAAGTCACACTTCCACTTTAATCACACTCTGGCCCCACGCTGGCTGGCTGTGCTCCGACCCAGGGCAGGAGGCTCTCCCTCAGCATGGTCACTCTCGACCCAGGGCAGGAGGCTCTCCCTCAGCATGGTCAGAGGCAATTCTGGCCACCACCAGCCTTCCCTCAGATCTCTGCCTTTGTGCTCAGCTTCACAGAGAAGCACCAGCCTGAGCTCAGTCCTGGAAACAACCCCGTCTTCTCCAGGTGGAAATTCTGGACACAAGGGGGTTTCACCTCGCCCCTGGTCCTGTCCACAGGTGACCACCGGTCCTTCAAAGTCCTAATCCAAGAAGGTCTGGCTGTTCAGGTGTCCCAGCACTTTGCAGTCCTACACCTGTGAAGGGTTGTGTGTGGGCCACAGTCTGCCAGTTGTTAGATCCTTTATCCTCCCTTTTCTGTCTATGCAATTGCCCAACTTTTCTAGAAACAATTTCCTTTATCTTACTGTCCATGACCCCAGCAGGCTGTGGTTCTCAATCCCTTGCATCTGAATTACTCACTGTGAGAGCCTCCAAGCCAGTCCCTTCTTCCCAGGGTCACATGCCTGAGACTGAGGACCAGATCTCAAAGACAGCCTGCAAGACCCCGGCCACACACACACACACACACACCATCCATTGTGCTGTGTCCCTACACACAGGACACAGCCTCCCCAGACACACAATCCTCCCAGCTTCTGGCCCGGAGTACCCCCCAAGGGTACCTCCCACCCTGGGCTGGCTATGTGCTCTGTGTTAGGTTGGTACCAGAGCCCATCCCTCTCCCAATAAGGAACAGTGTTTTCTTCCTTGGTTTTAAGAATAAATCATTTCATTGTAAACAGTTAGGAAACACCAAAAAGTAAAAAAATGGCAACATAAAAATTACCCATAATCTCTCCACCCTGTGATAAACATTATTTACATTTTGATACATTTTCTTTGACTTTTTTCTTTGCATAGGAATAATACGTATCTTTTTAGAATTGGAATTAGATGCTGTATGATATTTTGCATGCTGCATTTTTTTTTAAGCCTTGGTGTCACAATAAACATATCACTTTGGTTCCTGCCCCCATCTCTTCACGTGCGCTATTCTCAAAGTCCCCTCCCTCCCTCATCCATCTAAATCTTTCCCTACCTTCAACTCTCTGTCCTGCAAAGCCTGGTTTAATAATTCTGGTTTGTATTAATTTTGTTCCTGTCAGTATAGTCAGCCTTTATCACATAAAATTGTGTAATACACTACTTGATACATTGTCTCGTCCAAACCTCTTGAGCCCTGATCTTCTATTCAAGCTTCTAACAAACAGCAACTGTGTCTCAAGCTTCTAACAAACAGCAACCATGTCTCACATGTAGTAGGTGCTCGATAAATAGTGTTGGTTTTCAGACTGCTTTGTATTATTTGGATTCTATTATTTCCTCCGCCCTTTGTTGTTTCTATGCAAAGGAGATAATCCTCAGTCTAGGTTTCCAGGAATAAATACCAATCTAATCCTGGCAACACTTCTGTAACGTTAGAAGAGCTTGGGACCTACAGCCCGTATTTTCACACTTCAACCCTTCCCTTTGCTGGTTGTGAATTAGATACGGTCTTCCCCAGTAGGGTTGGCTGAGATGCACCTACGTGGGGCTGGAAGCAACTTGGCCTTTTCTGGGTTGAAAGTTATCAAAGGTTGGTCACCCTGAGGCCTGAAGGATTCAACATCAAATGAAGAATTAGGAGACACAGACCCTCCTCCGCAGGCCACTCTCACAACTTTAAAGTTAAAAAAAAAGTCCTTTAAAAGTTATGTTACATGAGATTGCTAATTAACCACAGTTATTTTCTTATCTTAAAGTAATGAAAAGCCCTTTTCTGACCTCACATGACGAAGGCTGTACCTTCCACACACACACACACCCCCACGCACACTCCACACTTCTGTCTGAGCAAGGATGATTAACCTCACAACTGGTTAGAACTCACCTGTTACTAACAACAGATTAAGATCATTCCTGAATCCAGCTCAGTCCGGAGCACTAAAACTAAACAGGACACTTTCACCTAAACTCTCCAGAGAGATTTTAACTCCAGGCGCTCAGGACCGACTTCCAATTATCTACCATCTTCCCATCCCCTATGTTGAATGTTTAATTTTCTATTAGGGGCTGCATGCTCTGGGAAGGGCAAAGGGAGGGGGGGAGTTGGTGGAGGAGGCAGGAATGCCAGCAAAGCTCCCTGTTCCCTCCCACACCCCATTCCCATTCCTTGGTCCCCCAGCCCCATCTTCCAACGCTGTACTTTCTCATCTGTGTGACTTTCAGAAATCTTGCAACTTCTCTGGGCCACAGGAGGCTCATGGCCTCCTTCCAGCTCTTGACCCACCATTCTACGAAATATCCACCTTCACCATCTCCATGTTCCAAACTTCAAAGTGCTGCTCTGAGGTGTGTGTGTGGTGGAGCAAACTTAATTACAGAGTCCATCTGTGGCCACCAGCCTGTATGTCTGCCTGACCCACCTAGCTTCAACCGCCACCCAGGTCCAGGTGCTCCCCCAGATGCCACCTCCACCAGGAAGCCTTCCCTTCCTGGAAATCACCACCATGACCACTAGATGGAGTGAATCTTCTCCTCTGTGCTGGGGAACGTTGTTCATTACTCTCACGCTTATACCAAACCCTTCATATCCTTGAAACAGTAGCAATAAAATGCTGCAGAGTGCGTCTGTTAATTGCGTTATTCTAGGTCTACCATGACCCGGCTCGGCAGGGACACTTGTAACAAAAATAGGCATTGTTCCCCATGTTGCCTAGTCCTTATATCATTTTGGGGGGGAGCACTTTTCATTTTCCTTTGAGAGGACGTCTGGAAGGGGCACGTGCTGACTGCGCGGAGGTGGCCCGGCCGGAGAGGGGGCGGGGCTAGGGGTGGGGCTGGGGGCGGTCCCAGCGGCCGGGACGCTCCCGGGGGGACCCCGACGGCCGCCCCAGGCCGGTTCCAGCACCGGCCGCTTTCCCCTCCCGCCCAGGGCGGCCGGGCGCGCCTCCGTCGTCTGCAGAGCGCCCCCTGGCGCCACCAGCCTCCGCTTACTCAATAAATCCACGAAACCAGTTCGGTTGCGACACGCGTTTGGAACCGTTAGGGAGGTTGCCCTGCTCACAGCGCCCCAGTCCCGTCGAGATGTCCCCTTTGTACCTCCCGCCTCGGGCACGGGCCACGGTTTACATATCCGGGGCTTTGGGGAAGCGCTTTCCAGAGCCCGTGAGTTGGTGTTCAGCAACTTCCTCCACAAGCCATAAAGGAAAACCTCAATTTTGTCATTTCCTAGAAAAAAAAATATATATCTGCGGTTTCTTCTTGTGGCTTGATCTTGGCTTTCGTTGATGGAACAAAACCCAAAGAACAAGGTCTGGGCAGCAGTAACCCTACTGATATTTTGGAGGGGCTCCAGCCTCAGGGCAACCTTACGAGGTGGGGGCGTTACTGCTCCCATTCTGCAGATGCAGAAACCGAGGCCAGAGACCAGAATGCCACTGGCCTAAGGCTACACCTGCAGCGAGTGGGGCTGGGTGTGCACCCAGGCAGTCTGACCCTGAGACCCAGCCTCCCCACCAGGCCCTGCTTGGTCCAAATGTAACCCACTCTGTAGGATCTGGCATTATAAGACACGCGTAGTGAAAATAACATAGAGTCATTCAGGCTGGGGCTGAGACCCCACAGCAGGTTTACCTCCTACGTGACCTTCACCTCATCTCTCCCATTCTTGCTGTTTCGTAAATTCAGCTTTAACCTAAAAATGTATACCTTGAGTAGTTCAGGGCAATTGATGTAGGAGAATAGCTTTTGAATTGGAATGTTGTTTGAGGTCATGGGTTATGCCAATTATTGTTGTTTAAGATAAAGATTAACATGATTTTTACTTTGAACTTTGGACGTATAAAACTGTGAATTTATTACTGGAAAGAGGGTCCGGCTGCCTATCATTGTCAGCCAATATGCAGAGACAGGGATAGGTCCACGGAGCTTTATTTGTCAGAAAGCAGGCAACTTTGGAGAACAGTGAGAGTCGCCTCTCCAAGACTGTTCTGTTCTTCCATTTCCAGAATCACTGCTTTATACCTAAAAGTTCAAAGTAAAAATAATCTTTATTTTAAACAACAATGATTGGCATAACCCATGACACATAATAAGAATCAACATTACCCATGACCCCAAGTGACATTCCAGTTCAAAAGTTAATCTCCTAAATCAATTGCCCTAAACTACTCAAGATATGCATTTTTAGGTTAAAGCTGAATTTATAAAACAGCAAGAATAGGAGACATGGGGTGAAGTAGGAGCTACACCGACCAGACCAGCTGTGCCATCTCAGCCCTAGCCTGAACGAGTCCATCTTAATCTCACTACATGTGCTTTCCATTTTGGAAATGGAAGAACCGAATAATCTTGAGAGGCTACACTCACTATTCTCCAGAATCCCTGGCTTTCTGACAAAGTTTGGTGGCTCTGTCCCCATCTCTGCATATTGGTTGACAGCGACAGGCGGCCAGACCTTCGTCTGGTGACATTTACAGTCTGCTAGGACAGTGGTCTTCTGAAATTCAGGCTCTCTTCCTGAGTCCTCATTTGAAGTGCACTAAGGGAGCTCATTGTTTAAAAGACGGTCAACCCTTAACTGTCTTTTAAAAAGAAATCCTACTTGGACTTGGCAAGGTTTTACAAGTGAGCCCGAGACCCAGCCTCCCTGCCAGGCCCTACATGGTCCAAATCTAACCCACTCTGTAGGATCTGGCATTATAAGGCATTATCTCCTCTTTGCCTAGATTTTCCCCCAGATAATATCAATGAAAGTATCTAGCACAGTGGTTCTCAACCTTCCTAATGCCACAATGTATTTTCGTTGTTAAAAAGGGGTCGCACCCACAGGTTGAGAACTGCTGGATTCTAGCACTTCTTCACTTGGCACAGGGCAACTACAAAGTAACTATTTGGTGAATCTAATTTTGAGCTTGCAGGAATCCAACCATAAACAATGACTCAGCCACTCCCTGCATTTTATCCCAAAAGGAACATGGCAGACCCCTGAACACAGACAGTCCGTCCATCCCCAGGCAGAGGCCAAAACTGCCCCCCTGCCAGGTTTCTAGACCGGGGCCCCAGGACCAAATAGCCACCACCCCTCTCCTTTTCTTCAAAAATGCACAAATTTCCACAGAATTTCTACAAAAAGACACACACTTCCAGATAAGCATGAAGTTCCCCTCTGGGGTCATTTGTTCCCAACTAGGCGTATTAAAATAGGAAACTATTTTTAAGCTAAATCATCAATCAAAAGTATTCTCCATTCTGATACGGCTGCTTTCCCCAGATAATAAAATCCCACCAACTTGCTCCAAAGAGAAAGTGACCTACATTAACAATGACAGCATGAATTACAATTAATCCTCCACTGAAATATTCAAAAGCTGGAATTGTGGTGAAGCCCAGATTCCCAGAGAGTAGCAGGATCTGCCATCTTGATTCTAAGCTTAAGGCAGATAAGAAGACTGTCTGGGACTAGGACTTTGAGAAACGGGCCCTACAGCCACACCAAGACGTGGAGCGCCTGGGGAACAGGAACACGGTGTGGCTGGAGCAGAACATCAGAGTGGCTCAGGGTGGGCCATCCTGTAGGCCTGGCCTGGACATAAGGGGTTTCCCTCTGTCCTGAGCAGCCCCGGGGGTTTTAACTGGTCTGTGGCACACTCAGCATGTCACTGCAGTGGCTGAGTGGAGAGTGGTTGGGCAGAGGTCTGTCCAGGGTTGGAGTGCTGAGGCCTGGACCAGGCCGTGGCTCCAGGTGGAGAAGAGGGGAAGGAGGGTCTGAGAGACAGTCAGGAGTGGTCGCTGTGACCTTGGGAGGCAACCTTGAGTGGGAGCTGAGGGGGAGGCAGGAGGAGGGAGCTTCAGGCTCCCAGTGCTAGTCAGAGGGCCGAGCCCAAGCAGCCAGCGCAGCTGGGATGTCAGGGCAGCGCTGAGGTTTGGTTCCTGCGGGCTCCGGGCACACACCAGCACCTGCCCTGACCAATCAAACCCCAAGCCCCTGACACGAGTCCCACAAAGGCGGGGCTGCGCTCTCACCTGGCCCAGCCCCTCCCCTACCATTTGTGGAAAGAGGCCTCTGGGTCCAGTGCTGACCTTGGGTGGTCACCATGGTGAGATCCTAATGGCAACAAAGAGGTCACAGAAAGTACAAGAGTGCAGCTCCACTTAGCAGAGGCAATGTAGCAGATGGAGCCCTGAGTAGAGACCCAGGAGCACCTGGCCCTCCTCTGGGATGCTGCATCAGGGTCCTCCCGCTGATGGGCATGTGGAGACCACACTCCTGCTGGCTCCAAGTCCCAACTGCGAGGGTGGCGCTGAGAGGAAGCAGCTCAGTACTACCCCTCACTGCCTCACTCCTGCATGGCAGCCTGGCGGCGGTGTCCTCCCCCAGTGACCACCCTGCCCAGGGCAGTGGTGCTCAGGGACCTCTTAGGCTTCCCAAGGCTTTCCTGAAACTTGCTGTGCAATTTGAAGGCACCAAGAAGAAGGTTAAGAATCAGTCAGAGCAGCTATTACTCTGAGAAGGAGTGGGTGCCCAGAGGAGCAGGGCTGCCCTCCTTGCATCTGTTTACAGGAGATGACGGTGTGTTTATATGTCCAGTGGGGAGGATGTCAGGGCCAAGGCTGCATAATCCCCTTGTATGGGGGCCTTGGCAGAAAAGATTCAAGCTTTGAGGAGGAAGAATATTTGGACGGGAGGGCCAGCAGGCCACGTGCAGCCACTGAGTGCTTTTATGCAGTCTGCACTGAGATGGTTTTCACATCTTTAAATTGTTAGGGCAAAAAAAAATCAAAGGAGGAACAACTATTGTGACAGAGAATGTGTGATCCACAGAGTAAAATATTTATTACCTGGCCTGTTGCAGAAGTTGGTCACCTCCTGGGCTAGACAACGGCCCAGGTGTCTCCCACTCTGAGATGATAACTCAGGGTTTGGTGACCTCGGCACACTGCCCTGGAGAGGCTTGTGGTCCCTCCCTCCCTGTGGGGCACCCACATCCACAACCCAGCCCAGAGAGGCTCCAGGCAAGCCAAAAGGGGAAGGGATGAGTGCAGGGGAGAGAAAGACGGAGCACTGCTCAGGGCAGACACCTGCTGGTCCCAGAGCCTCAGAGCCTCGGACTGGGCCTGTGCCCAGCACAGCCATCAGGTTTGGGTGCAGACGCTTCCCCTTGGGGCGCTGTCAGGGATTATGCGGTCAAGGGCCTCAGAAAAATACTTTAGCAGTTCTGTATTTGCCAGAAAGTTCCCCCAGCACAGCTCACAAGACTTGTCAAAATGACCTCCTTTCCTGCTGCAGGTAGCTTCTCAACAACAAAAACCTGCTGACAGTTCAGTATTTTTGTTAACGACCAAAATTTTAAAGAAAAAGAAAAAAACACCTCAGTTCTTGCTGTTTCTGAGGGGCGAGGAATTAATTCATAACATAGATAAACGAAGCAAGGCTTCCATCCTCCAGTAATTTCGTGCTCCATCTCCTGTCTACAATGACAGGTGCCATGTGATTAAAGAACAAGAGCTCATGATGACAAGCCTCACTGTGCAGTGAGCCCATCCCGGCAGGGCCCTTCCCTGGTGTCAGCCAAGCAGTGCAGGCAGTGGCTCTGTCTTCCCTGGGACAGTGGGGGCTCCTACATCAAGATGTGTTTCTGAGTGTCCGGGCTGCCAACAGGCCTGGGTCTCTGTGCAGGAGGGTCAGAGGTTTTAAGGGCAGTGGGCACACCATGGGCCTGGGGATCCGGATGGGAAGATCATACTCCTGGATCTGTGGCAAGCAGCTGTATGAAGTTTCCCCAAAGAAAACACCAGCAAAACACCCCCAATAGAAGCTCCTGATACTTATTTCCCTTACATTTTCGCTTTTTTTTTTTTTTTTTTGAGACAGAGTCTCAATATGTCACCCTTGGTAGAGTACCTTGGCATCACAGCTCACAGCAACCTCAAACTTCTGGGCTTAAGTTATTCTCTTGCCTCAGCCTCCCAAGTAGCTGGGACCACAGGTGCCCACCGCAATGCCCAGCTATTTTTTTGGTTGCAGTTGTCATTGTTGTTTAGCTGGTCCCAGCTGGATTTGAACCCACCAGCCTGGGTGTATGTGGCTGGTGCCGTAACCACTGTACTATGGACACCAAGCCCCCTTACATTTTCTCAATTCATAAAATAGAGACACTATAACCAACCCTTTCTCCCAGAGTACCTTTAAGGCCCATGGGGGAGCATATTCATCCGGTAAATATTCCCGCAACACTTCCCAATGGCTGTCACAACTTCCATTCTGGAAAAATGGACACTGGACGAGGCAGACGCAGGCCTTGCCCTGGTGTGGACTTTGGTCCACTTTTCAGAAAGATGCTGTGTTTATTTATCACTTGAGCACACGGTCCTTCTGCTCGGGAGCTGGGGAGAAAACGCACTGACCTGTGGGCTTCCTATCCCACCAGTAGTAGTCTGGTGATCTGAGGGTGGTGATCTGAACCTTCACTTCCCCACCTGCAGAATGGGAAAGTGTGACAATTAAGTGAGATAATAAGCACGGATGCATTGAGGTGGACCTTTAGAAACGTGGGTCCAGTGGGGGGCACCCGGTGAACACTAAGAGAGGCATCTGCTCAGGCGCAGAGGTGGCCGGGAAGGTGTGGGCGCCCTAGGAGGGGAGAGGGCCCTCAGAAGTCCCCTCTTCCACATGTCCACCCTCCTGCCAGGTCTGATCTCCCCTGGACCCCTCAGCAGGCCCTCCACAGAGACAGAGCTCACAGCATTAATAACATCAACACACACACGCACACAAAAATCAACACTACCACTCCAAGAGTGCCCACTGCACACCAGACCCCGCCTCCCTTCCCGTCATTTAACCTCATCCCGTGGGAGGGGCTGTCATTATCCCATTTTACAAATGAGGAAAGCAGAGCACAGAAAGGTCTGGTAAATTGCCCATGGTCACAGGGCTGGCGAGGACACCATCCAGGACCTGAGCCCGAGTCCGCCTCAGTGTGGAACCCACATTAACCACAGGTGGTGGGACCAGAATACCCTGGTGGGTCTGGGGAAGGCATGAGCCCAGGATACTTGTAAAACATGCTATACCAGCAAAGCTAACGTTTATTAAGCACTTACTGTGGCCACATACTCCTCTGTTATGTCTTAAAGTGGTTTTTAAAAATACAACAAGACCCTGTCACCTGTACCAGCCAGGGTTTTTGCTGAAGAACGGGGGGCCCACCTGTCTCCATTATATAGGTTATAACAGGTGCTTTCACACAGCAATGGTTGCTACCACTTACATAGTGCCGGCCATGCTCTAAATACTTTGCAAATGTTGGCTATGATTGGTGCCCCCCATATGCTCACTTTGAGACGGGGAAACTGAGGCACTCGGCCAGGCTGCTGGGACTGTTAGTGGCAGAGCTGGGGTTCAAACCTAGGCAGGCTGGCTCCAGAGTTACCTGTTTGCTGCCCAGCATGCTACTCCTTTGAGTGATGCTAGGGTGTGGGAAACAGCAGTGAGGAAGGTTCCTTTATCCCCAGGCAACTGGGAATAAATAGAGCTCAGCAGATGAGCTCAGCTTCCAGGGGCCCTAGAGATGACTTCTACATCTCTGGAAAGCACAGATGGATGAGATAAGAATTTCTTTGAAATTTCACCCAGGAAAATGGTATATTTAGCCCTGAACTCTTACCCACTGTGGGACCACCCCAGGATAAGGCTCAGACAACCCTGGTTCTTGGCCATCACTAATGACTGATAACAACCAAGTCAGCCAAAATGACACTTCAGAAAATCAGGGGCCCCCAGCCCTCCTCAAAACTGTCAGCATCGTCAATAACAAGGAAAGTCTGAGATGTCACCACAGCCAAGAGGATCCTAAGGAGACACAAGGACTAAATGTCATCTGGGATTCTGGGATAGAAAAATGACATTAGTGACTGGCTCACACCTGTAATCCTAGTACTCTGGGAGGCCGAGGGGGGAGGATCCCTCGAGCTCAGGAGTTCAAGATCACATTAAGTGACAGCAAGACCCCATCTATTAAAAAATAGAAAATTAGCTGAGGGGATTGTGGCAGCCACCTGTAGTCCCAGCTACTCGGGAGGCTACTCAGGAGGATGGCTTGAGCCCAGGAGTTTGAGGTTGCCATGAGCTATGATGACACCATGGCACTGTAGCCTGGGCAACAGAGGGAGACTGTGTCTTAAAATAAAATAAACATTAAAGAAAGAGTAAGGACTTCTGAATAATGCACAGACTTACAGTTAATAAAACCTTGTCAACATAGGTTCGTCACATGTTAACACATTATGTCAGGGGCTACCAACAGGGGAGTCCGGCTACCAGGTATAGAAACTCTCTGTACTATCTTTGCAGTGTTCCTATAGATCTAAAACTTCTTCTTAAAATTTATTATAAAACATATATACTCTTTAAGGATATTACTTAATTTTACGGCTATCTGGTTTTTCACATTTGAATTTGTCTTATCTCCAACTTCTATAATAAAATACCATCAACGGGTTGACTTAACCAACAGACCCTTATTTCTCACAGACCTAGAGGCCAGCAGGCTGGTTCTTGGAGAGGGCACTCTCTCTGGCTTACAGACAGCCACCTCCTCACTATGTCTTCACATGGCTGAGAAGGAAGCTCCACTCTCCTGACCTATTTACTTCCCAAAGGTGGGGCCTCCCACACCACCACCCCAGGGGCTAGAGTTTCCATATATAAATTGGTGGGGGCGGGGCACAAACATTCAGTCCAGAAGGCAAATGAATTCAGTAGGCACATATACGCCAATGACAAAAAAAGTGATCCACTTGGAAACGAAAAAAGTGATCCACTTGGAAACACCTGTTAGGATGGCCATCGTCCAAACAAACAAACATAAGGTAAGTCCTGGCAAAGCTGCAGAGAAACTGGAGCCCGAGCACAATGGGTGGGAATGTGAAATGGTGTAGCTGCTGTGCCAAGCAATGCGGACGTTCCCTCCAAAATCAGAAATAGATCTACCATACGATCCATTGATTCTACCTCTTCTTGGTATATATCTGGGATTTCCAGGAGATATCTGTACCCCCACAGTTACTGCAGCATATTCACAGTAGCCAAGGCACAGAACAGTCCAGATGTGCACCACCAGAATGCACGGATAAAGACAACGTGGTCCGTACATACAACAGAATGTTACTCAGCTTTAAAAATGGCAGAAACCCCACTGATTGTGACAAGGCAGATGAACCTGGAGGACTAAGGAGCCCTTTGTGAAACAGGCCTGTCACACAAGGACACACAGTGTCAGTCTGTTTAGACGAAGTACTGAACAGTCGACTCGCAGGAGCACAGAATGGGATGGGGATTGCCAGGGGCTGAGGAATTATTGCTCAAACAGCATAAAGTCTTAGTCACCCCAGATAAACGCCTGCGAGAGACCTGCCTGGGACACAGTCCCTGCAGGAAATAACGTTGAATTGTGCTTCTCATCACGGGCTAGGAGGGTGACTCTCAGGTCGAGTTCTTACCACAAAAACTAACAAAACCCAAACGAACACAAGGTAACTTCTGGAGCTGATGGGTATGTTTGTCGCCACGACTGTGTTGACAGCATCACAGACGAATGTGTAAGTCTAAACTCATCAAACTGCATACATCAAACACATGCAGGCTTTTGTATATCAATGCTGCTTCAATCAAGCTGTAAAAAGGAAAAGAAAGTGACCCTTCCTGCCACCTCAAGAACGTGTAGATGGCCACGACTTCTCATTTGTTTCCTCCCTGAAGGGTAAGCCAGGAAACTGTGGTCCTCACTGCAGATGACCCCTGAGGCACCTTCCTCTGTGGCCAGGGCCTCAGTCTGTCATCAGGCTGGAGTGCAGGGTGCCATAGCTCACTGCAGCCTCGAACTCCAGGACTCAAGATGCTCCTGCCTCAGCCTCCCGAGTAACTGGCACACACCACTACGCCCAGCTATATTTTTTAACAAAGCATGTTTAGATTTGCTTTCTGTTTTTTCATTTGTGCACATTTATGGGGCATCTGAGAAATTTCATTATGTGCGTATAATATACAGTGATCCAGGCCGGGTATCCAGGGTGCCGTCACCTGAGTACACCTTGTTAGGCGTAGTCATGCTACTCTGCTATCGACACTGGCTGCAGGCCTTCTATCTTACTGTGCACCTAGACCCTGTAACCCACTTGTCTCCACCCTCCCCACCCCAGCTTCCCAGGCTTACGCTGTATATCTGAAGTGTATCTAAAGGTGAGACCAGGCACAGAAAGCCCCAGCCCCGCGTCCGGCCCCGTAGTACAGACTGCACACCCGGGACTCTGAGAAGACCCAATCTGCGGCTCCAGAGAAGGCCAAAGGGATAATGATGATGGAAAGCTACAAAATCTCTTGCGAGGGACGAAGGACAAGAACTCGTTCCCAAACCCTGGAACATCAGAAAGAGCAGATCTCTCTTAAAGTTGGAAGGAGGTGATTTTATTTTATTATTATTTTTAATTTTTATTGTTTGGGGTTCACTGAGAGGACAAAGAATTAGGTTTACCCTGATTGGATCTGTTAGGTAAAGTCCCTCTTATACTTGTGTCCCCCCCAGAGGTGTGTCCTACACCGTGACCCATCCTCCTCCCTCCTCCCCTCTCCCCGCTCCCTCATTCCCCTACCCCCACCTGCTCATCTGCTGCCTTCATATTAGAATTGAGCACACTGGATTCTTGCTTCTCCATTCCTGTGATGCTTTACTAGGCAGGAGGTGTTTTAGAACATATTTACAGCAGCATATGAGGAAGGGCGTGCAGTGCATTGATTCAACACAAGTGCAGCCTAGGGACCCTAGAGGTGGGTCGGGAGGCAGTTCCTTAGATCACAAGGCACAAAACCACACACTTGTCACTGAGGGAAGCCGAGCAGGCTGGCGAATGTCCCTGGAGCAGCTGTGCCCCTCCCCTGGGCAACCCCTCGCTCTGGCAGGCCTTGGTATGCCTCAAGGACACCCATACATGAACCATGGGTGTGACCTGGTCCAGTAAGGACAGCCAGAGACAGCCAGAATGCCAGGGCTATGGGCGCAAAGCTAGATCCAGATTAGAAAAGTTGGGTGGACAAGTACAAAGACCCTCAGCGCCTGCAGGCCCAGATCAGATAAGTAGAGGTGACACCCTCCCTGACCACCGTCACCAGCTGCCCTCAGCCCCCTGCCCCACCCGCCAGCCACACACAGGGCGCTGCGGATGGGCAGCACAGGACACGGAGTTGGGCTTTGGCCCTGCCTACCCTGCCACCCCTTACTGGTGGCTTAGGCATGCCACAAATTCCCACCAACCTCGGTTTCTGCAGCTGTAAGTGCAGAGCAGCCTCCACGAACCAAAGTGGGGGGAACGTTGAGTTTCTAAGTGTGAACTGGTTTGTTCACAATTAAATGGCCAGTTCTGCTTTGATCCAAGGAAGGACGAGGAGGTTGAGGGCAGAGCTTCCGGACACCCCAGGACACCAGGACGGGCCTGTCTGCCTGGCTGGTGTTTAATTTGAAGGAGACACTGTCCACCACGCTCCCCAAAGCAGACTGGCAGGAAATTGTGTCACATGAAGTTGTGAATTTCTAAACCAACTGACTGGAGGCTCGTGTGGTTGCCTGCAGCGCCTCCCCCAGGAGACCACCAGGCGAGGTGTGCGCCTCTGGGGAGAGAGGCTTGGGGCTGGGCGTCCAGCTCGTCCTCCCTCCCTGCTGCCGTCCCACCCACTCTGGCAGCGGGAACAGGAGAAGTGACTAACTGTAGGAAACCAGCTCCTTGGCATAAATGCACAGACCACGCCTTCCGATGCAACTGGCTGAGCACCAGTAACTGCGAGTGGAAATGTCTTTCTGTTCCTCTCCTCCATCTGTTTTCTCCTTTCCCTCCTACTACTTTCTTAAACACACCAAAACGATTTTAAGCTTCTACTTGCAAAGAGCATGTGTTGGAGCGTGCGTGACCCAGAGAAGCCCTGAACGTGGATACAACAGGTTCACCAAAACTCCTGCTCCCTCCTGTCTTCCCCTGCCATTTCCACCATTTCCTCTGCAAAACAGAATGTTTCAGACCCTAAGATTTCTTACCTAAAAGGGTGCACAGTGCTGGTGCAGGCTGGAGGCCCCAGGAGGCTGGGGATGCACTGTCTGTGCCACACTGTGCCCCTGGGGTCTATAATTGGACAATTTCACAGAGGACAAAACTGAGGCCCAGAGCATGGCTGTGGTGTGGCCAGGTCTACACAGCTTCTTGCAGATCTAGACAAAGCTCTGACCAGAGCTTCCTGCCACCGTACCCAGAGCTCTCTTCACAGGTCCACACTGTCCTGCTATGCTGGTGAACTGGCCAAACAGGTGGACTCACCTTCGTGCCCTCAAAGGCCCTTTCTGGAAGTATTTGCCTCCAGAACGGAGCACCAGATGAGCTGGGCCTGCAGCTAGGACAGAGCTCTGCCAAGGCCCACGTGGGCTGTAGACGTGTGTCACCTGTCCCATCTGAGTTGGCTGATAAAGAAGGCTCAGGGCTGGCATTCGTCCCAGGAACAGGGGCCAAGGGCAAATGGCTTCTTAATTACTGCTTACACTGCAAGTTTTTCCTTGGGCCTGGGCAGTGGCCAATTCCCCAAAACACACTGAGTCTCTTATCAGCCTGTAGTTACTTGATCCTAGGACTGGATCCTGCCAGGTCTGTGGATTCTACTGTAACAGAATAGAGATGCAGCAACCACCTCTGGCTACAGGCTCCTCTCCCATGCCTCATGCTCCCTGCCCCACCCTTTCAGACAGTCTGCAGCCAGGCCTTCCTCATCAGGGCCTTAGCCTCACAGCCCGACTGGCCTGGGCTGATCCACACAGCCTGGGAACTGGAGAAGGCCTCTGCTCCACAGCCCTGACACCAACCCTCCCCCCCCCCCAACCCCCAGCAGGCAGAGAGGTATTGCCACGCACCTCCTATGGGGTTTTCATACACAGCCCACTGAGGCAAGCAAGAAAGCCAAAAAAAGTGACTTCCTCACCTTATGGTGGAGAATCTGAGATTTAGACAGCAGAACAGAATCACAAACTGGGAGCCCAAGGAGAAAATACAAAAAAGTGATGAATACACCTTGCATTGACAAGAAATGACCCCCAAATCTCAGCAGCTTAACACCAGAATTTTACTTCTCACTCATCTCACAGTCTCATGTGAGCCAGGGGGCTTTCCAGGTAGCTGTGCTCCCAGCAGACACTCAGGGATGACACTATGATCTCCAAGGTTTACCCAGCCCCAAGTGCCCACGTGAGGAAGAGGTTCAGGGGGATCATTGGCCAGAATTAGCCATGTGACTGCCAACGACCAGGAAGGCTGGGGATGTAGTTTTCCTGCAGAACAAGGGGGAGGAAAAGGCAGGTGGGCATCGTCTCTGCTCCAGAAATGATAATGACTCTTGTATTGATCGAGTTTTATGTGCCAAGCCTTGTGCTGGGAGATGTACAAGCATCATCTCGTTCAGTCCTCAGGACCATTCACCCTCACTTTACATAGGAGGAGATTCAGAGAATCTAGTGTTCTAATATATAAATATATTCTTTGGGTATAAAATTAAAACACTACAGAGAAGACTCTAACCCTTTGTCCATCCTGCCTCCCATCCCAGTTTCTACCCCCAATTCATCCACATTGACCACATTTGTCAGCTGGATGTGTAGCTTCTGGGTCCTTTTGTACATGCCTTGACAGGCACATAACTCATAGTGATTGTGCAGCTGATATATCGTTTTCTTTAAAAAAAAAAAAACAGAACTGTACAATGTACATTATTCTCTGACAAACATCGAACACATATCTCTTTATAAAGTATCCAGTGTTTGGCCAGGTGCCGTGGCTCACACCTGTAATCCTAGCATTCTGGGAGGCCAGAGAGAAGAGCCCCTGAGCTCAGGACTTGGAGACGGCCTGAGCAAGAGCAAGACCCCATCTCTACTAAAACAGAAAAACTAGCCAGGCGTTGTAGTGGACACTTGTAGCCCCAGCTACTTGAGAAGCGAGGTAGGAGGATCTCTTAAACCTAGGAGTCTGAGGTTTCTATAAGCTAGGCTGATGCCACAGCAGTCTAGTCTGGGCAATAGAGTGAGACTCTGTCTCATAAAATAAAAAATAAAAATACAACATTCAGTGTTTTTTTCTACTAGGTCACTTGACCTTCTAAATTTTAAACACAGAGCAATTCCTTTGGAATAAGGTATAGTCTCTAGAAGGTCTGGGCTGAAATGTGAACAGCTCACAGGGGGAGCGAAGAACAGGAAGCGGTAACGAGCTCACCCCCAAAGTCAACAATGTCTGTCACTGCGGAGTCTGGCAGGAGACCAGGCACCAGGCTGGGAGGCTTCTCTTCCCCCACTGTCAGCTCCTGTCCCGTCTCCTGGTCTGGGGACACTCTCCTCTGTGCTCTGAGATTCTGTCCTATGTGGATGTCTCTCACCAAACACCTGGGATACTGGGAGCTGGGGGCATTTATGGATCCCTTGGAGCTGCAGTCCCCAACCCCCAGGCCGAGGACCAGTAGGAACCAGGCTACACAGCAGGAGGCGAGCAGCAGGGGAGCCAGGGAAGCTCCATCTGTACTTAACATCAGCTCCCCATCACTCACATCACCGCCTGAGCTCCGCCTCCTGACACGTCACAGCCTGAGCCCCGCCTCCTGTCACGTCACCACCTGAGCTCCACCTCCTGTCACATCACTGCCTGAGCTCCGCCTCCTGACATGTCACAGCCTGAGCCCCGCCTCCTGTCACGTCATCACCTGAACTCCGCCTCCTGTCACATCACCACCTGAGCTGGGCCTCCTGTCACATCATCACATGAGCTCCACCTCCTGTCATATCACCGCCTGAGCTCCGCCTCAGCTCCGCCTCCTGTTACATCACAGCCTTAGCCCTGCCTCCTGTCACAGCAGGTGTGGCACTAGATTCTCAGAGGAGCAGGAACCCCATTCTAAACTGCACATTTGAGGGGTCTGGAGTGGGTGCTCTTTACCAGAACCTAATCACCCCACCCCCACCCCAGTCTATGGAAAAATTTTCTTCCATGAAACCAATCCCTGGTGCCAAAAAGGTTGGGACCACTGTCCTAGAGGTGTAGGAAAAAGCTCACCCTTTGTGGAAGGCACGAGACTACACCAATTTGAAAATAACCTCAGGTTTGCACAGCTGAAGATACTGGCCGTAAGGTCATATCATGTAATCTCTACATAACACCCCTACCAAAGCCGGGTGGTGGTTTCTCATTTTATAATCAGATATGCCAGTCCAAGGGCAGGGGCATAGACTGCCCCATGCTGGAGAGCAAAGCCCACTCCCCATCTGCCTGGAACCTTGCCTGGGGACCCTGCGGCAGACCCCCTGTCCAGATCTGGGGCCATCACCCCACGTGGCCCTGTCCTAAGGTCATTCCATCTGTGGCTTTATTGATAGGGCTTCTACCTTCCAGAGACAGGAGCTGGAATCAAACCTAAAAATGATTCAAAATAACTAAATCGTGTGCTCTCTGAACTCAGCATTATCTTACTGACCTTTGAACCATATGCAGAGGGGACCCGCTTTGCATCTCCCACCTGCGGCTGGAAGCCTGACAAAAGCCCCGTTCTGGGGAGCTGCCCTACATGTTGGCCTGCAGGGGTCTGTCCTCTGACCTCCTGAGCACGAATGTCCGGAGAAGAGACAGGCCCATTGCCCCCCTCACCCCACATCGGCTTCTCTTCGGCCTTCAACTATTGTTTTCCCCTAAAAGTCTTTTGTCATAATCTATCAGCCATGTCTGTTTACGTCCCCCAAGAGAGTTTAACCTCCTTGAAGTTGTTGCCTGGCGAGTACTTGACACATAGTTGCAGGTTTTACATTATTTCAGTGTTTTGATGCCTTAATATTTGATGCTTTATTATTTCACCCTACAGAAACACTCCTTTTCCAAATGATCTCTCCAGCCCTTTTTATCCCCACATGCCAATCACAATTTTCTCTCCTATAACCTCTGAATTCTTTTTCACCAACCATGCTGAGATTTGAGAGGACAAATCCATCCCCATCTTCACTGGCATCTTGCTATTGGCCAAGCACCAAGCTGTAAGTGGTGGATCACAAGCCTGGATTGTCCCCTGGCCAGCAGCTCTGCAGAGGGTCCCTTCCTGCATCCTGCCAGCAGCCCAGAGACTGCTCACATCCACGAGCCCTCTCCATCCCTCGTGAACAATGCTGGGCACACCGCATAAAGTGCAGCATCCCCGCCACAACCCTGTAAGGTAAGCACAGTTCGCCCATTTTGCAGATGAAGAAACTGAGGCTTAGAGAAGTTAACTTGCTTGAGGTCTCCTAGCGACTTCCTTTTGCTCTCGTTACAACGCTCTGTAATTGTTTAGTCTGCTGGCTGCAAGTTCTGCTTGAATGCTTAGCAATTGTTGAACCTGGCTGATGATTAAGTAGGGGTTTAGTGAAAGCCCTTCTCCTCTGCATAAGTGACATTTTTCATAATACAAATTTAAAATAAAAGGTGATCTCTCAAAGCAAGAAAAAGAATTGATTTAAACAGGTGCCAGGTCTAATGCAGGCTGTTATATCCTGAGCACCCAGTATATAGTAGGTGCTCAATAAATAACCATGTCATGAATGAAAAGGTTAAGCCATATGCCCTAGGTCTCAGTTGGTGAGTGGCTGAGTCAGGAGCCCAGCCCAGGTGTGTCTACCTGCAAAGTCCACTATCTTGTCACACACCAGGCTGCCTGGCCTTTTTCTTAGGAAGGAGGAATTAGTCACCACCACGCTGGAAGTCCTTCAGAGAGAAAATGACCCATTGAGATTTCGGTGGTCTCTGGAAAAGAAGGCAACTCCACTGAAATCTTACTCCAGCTCCTGAGCTGGCCAGTGCACCTGACCTTTGATGGTGAGAGGCCTCCCTATTCTATAGAGCTTGGAGATCCACAGGGACCTGCAGAGTTCACAGAATGTGATTGATTCGATCTTGATCGATATTAATAGCACAGTGTGGTCACCAGCTCACTCAGTGGCTTCTCTCTGTCTCTGTCTCTCCCTGGCTTCCCCAGGGCCTTGAAAGCAGCAGAGAGCATGAAGGCATGGAGCCACGGGGGGTAGAGTCCCACCTGCCACCAACTAGGCCGAATCTCCTGGGTCTGGACCCGGGGCTCTCAGGAGGCCACATCAGCACCAAGGGGTTAGCATGGGTGGGAGCAGGCAGGCACTTGCTAATGCCCCCGCTCCTGCCTATCGGCCCCTGCCTTCTGCCACATGGCTCGGCCCCTGGACACCGCTCTGCCCCTGGACACCACTCCTTCATGCCTAGGACTGAAGACAGCCCCTACTAAATCCAGACATGTCAATAGGCTCAGTTACCGCATTCTTTCACCACTGGCCCTAGAGCTCAAACGTGCTCATAATCAGAACCTAGTTCACAGCACCCTCTGTGGACCATCCTCCACCTTCAGAACTCTGTCAGTCAGAAGGCATCATCCCCCTTTTTGAAGCTGGAGAAACTGAGGCTTTAAGATGAAAAGTAGTGTATCAAGATTTCATAGGGCTAGTAGGTGGCTGAGCCCAGGGTGCCTGCCTCCAAGGGGGAGGGAGGGCGGGCAAATCTAGGGGTTCTAAGCCTCTTGGTGGGGGGAACAGGAGGGCAGGAGGATCCGGCTGGGAGAAAGGAGGGTGCTCTCATCACTAGGGTGCTCAGCCCACCCTAAGATCCCACCCGTCTGAGCACTTGGGGGAAACATGACGGGAAAAACTTGGGGTACTCACTAGATGGCACCTGTGTCATCGTGCTGTCACCACTTGCCCCTGTGTTGTGAGATACTCTGCTAGTGACCAAGGTACTTCTACATAGCTCGCTGGAAGCAGGGTCACCTGTGTGAAGGTGAGTACAGCACCCAGCAGGACAGGATGGGGTGGGACGGAGGAGGAGGCTGGGAGAAACCCCAGGATGCTCTATACCCAAAGACCCCCAGCCCCTCATTAAACATGGCTACCGCTTACTGAGCAACTGATGTTTACACAGCACAATCTCATTTCACCTCTTAGCAGCTTCTAAGGGAACATCCTTTGCCTCATCGCAGAACTGAGGAACTGCAGCCCCTGAGATCTAATGACTTACCATATATACTCGAGTATAAGCTGAAAAAACCGAACTCGGCACAAATTTTGTGCTGAAAAAACTCAGCTTATACTCGAGTATATTAAAAACTCGGCTTATACTCGAGTATATATGACATTTAGAATGACACGGGTAGCTGGTGGCAGAGTTGGGAGTCAAACCCAGGTGGGTCTGGCCTCGAGGCAATAATCCCCACCACTCAGGACCTGGCCAGTGTGGGCCTGGATTTGCCCAACACTTTCACATCTTCCCTGCATTTGGCCTGACTCTTGGAAATGTCCTCAAGAATTCAGCCTGAACCTCACAGGCTATCATGTGGGTCAATCATTCTTTCTGCCTTCCCTTTGTCCATAGGTGGACCCTGCCTTCCGTAGACTCAACGTGCAAACATCCTGACTTAGAAAAAAAATTTAATGCAAAAAAGTGAGAGAGGGAGACTATGAAAGGTATCTTTGACATGAAAGCTATGAGGTTCCCCTGTGCATTCAGAAATAGGACTCAATTTACAAAAATTCACTTGACACTCAACTTTTCAGGAACACGGTGATTGTCAATTCAGAAGAGAACAACACAGCTCTCTCCCCTGGCTTTCTTCCTAATACTGACATGCCAAAGGGAGTCAAGGTTTGCTAAGAAATGATTTAGTCTATAAAAATGTTCTGGCAACTTTGCTTACAATGCCTCTTTAGTGAAATGTTCAAATCAACGTCCAGAATTTCTGCCTTGGAAAGGCAAAATAGAGAAGGAAAAATAGCAGACTCAGAACCGCTCTCACAAGATCAATGGAACATATTTTAGACTTTTCTTTCTTCTGAGGTCTGAACACTTAACGTTTTCCTTCCTTTGGGTAATTTTTCAACTTGAAATTTTATTATCGATTTTGCTCTGTGCTGTATAGATGCACTGCTCCTTTTAAAAATCAAATTTATTTTAATTTTTGTATCTCAAAGATGGCAAAAAAAGACTAGAATAAACCTCTTCTCTAAACTTGATCCCTGCGTGCCCCACCCTCCACACCTTGCCACAGATACCTTAGCAGGTGCACACTGGGGATACAAGGTCGCCTAAAATATTCGGGACAATATTTTATTATCAATAAAGAACTACTCCGCTCAACTTAGGCTTAATATACAACATGACCATTTGCCCCAGGAAGGACAGCAATGCTTTCTCCTTATCAGGCTAACATAGTATTTATTCGCTAATTAATTCTTAGATTAAATACTTGGCTATTTATATTAATGGCTTCCAATCTTGCCAATTAGTTAAGTGGCAAAACCACATTTTCCTACAGAGGGTCAGTGCTCCCAGCTGGGGCAGTGCCAGAGCTCTGGGCACTTCCAGGAGAAAGAGAACATTTTTTGTATAGAAGCTGACATGGTGAGGGATGCACAAGGAAGTGAGAGGGGCCTGGGTGCATGTCACTGCTCACGCTAGCTGCACATATAGATGAAAACTTAAATCCTCTGTTCGGGCGTGATGGTTCACTCCTGTAATCCCAGCAGTCTGGGAGGCTGAGATGGGTGGTTTGCTTGAGCTCAGGAGTTTGAGACCAGGCTGAACAAGAGTGAGACTCCATCTCTACTAAAAATAGAAAAACTAGCCAGGGATCATGGCAGACACCTGTAGTCCCAGCTACTTGGGAGGCTGAGGCAAGAAGATTGCTTGAGCCCAAGAGTCTGAGGTTGGTGTGAGCTATGATGATGCCATAGCACTCAACCCAGGGTGACTGAGTGAAACTCTGGCTCAAAAAAATACTTGAAATACAAGAAAATACAAGAAAGAAAAAAACACTTGAATTTTCTGAGGGCTCAGCATGATCCCCAGTTCCACTCGGCTAATCAAAGCCAAATAATCTCACTGCACCGTCTAATTACTGAATTGTCTGGAGGCACAGGACGCACTACCAGACAGAAATCCTATTTGAAAAGCACCTTCTGCTTCTCTAAGTACCTTTCTATACATTAACCCACGGGGGCAGGTGAGGACCCTCTCGCCACCAGCTCCTCTTTGAGCCAGTACCATCTACACTACCTTGAAACATTTTTAAAATGCAGAATATTGGGCCCTACACTAAACCTCTGACTGGGGGTCTGCATTCCCCCAAGATTCCCTGTGACCCACAAGCACACAGCACTGGGAAGTGTGACTCCGGTACCCAACACCCAGAGCCTATACCGTTCATCCTCCCACTGCAGGGAGGGTTACGCAGCTGATACTCAAGAAATGTTAGATCGATAGACAGATAAATAAACAATTCAGTAAACAAATTTGATGTGTGGAGATAAGACACAAAAATGTTACATGACCAAAGTCACAAAGATATGAACAACCAGAACCCAGGTCCTCTCCGGACTCATTCACTTTCCATTTCTTATTGAAGGTGAAGAAAGCTGGCTGTAAAGTCCAGTGTGAGCCCCCCGTTTTGGAAAGTGCCTGTGTGAACGAAGATGTGACGGCACAGAAGCCACAACCTCCCCCGGTCCACACCATGGGTCACCAGGTCACGTTCAGACCTCCCCCAGTCCACACCGTGGGTCACCGGGTCACGTTTAGACCTCCCCCAGTCCACACCGTGGGTCACCGGGTCACGTTCAGACCTCCCCCAGTCCACACTGTGGGTCACTGGGTCACGTTCAGACCTCCCCCAGTCCACACCGTGGGTCACCGGGTCACGTTCAGACCTCCCCCAGTCCACACCGTGGGTCACCGAGTCACGTTCAGACCTCCCCCAGTCCACACTGTGGGTCACCAGGTCACGTTCAGACCTCCCCCAGTCCACACCGTGGGTCACCGGGTCACGTTCAGACCTCCCCCAGTCCACACTGTGGGTCACCGGGTCACGTTCAGACCTCCCCCAATGCACACTGTGGGT
>CAUYPK010152717.1:0-13669 GCA_963574355.1 Loris lydekkerianus
AGGCAGCCATACTGAGAAGGTCTCAGCCCCCAGGGGGCTGCCACTGTGAGAAGGTCGTGAGAAGGTCTTAGAGGGGCCTAAAGCATTTCTGTGCTATGCTCCATATTGACACATGGGAGTCAATACTGAGAAAGTAGTTCATTGAGGCTAAAAGGAGAGATTGGTAGCTAAATATGACAATTGGTCAGAAAAAGATATAATGAAAGATAATTTACAGGTAAGACATCCTAGTTTCTTACTGACAACAGATAACCTAGCACTTGTTGCAAACTTCCTTATTATATAAGGCAGGATAATTTATAGATTTAGTGTTGAAAAGCTACCTGGCATAACATTCTTCCTGAGTAATGTTCTGCTCTGATGAAATTTAGGATACACTGGATTGATGTCAAGTGTAATCAGGTCATGTGTGTAACCTGCTAGTTTGATAGAGGGCTACAAGGCACCACTGATACTCATTTTCTGATAGACCTAACTGGTGAAAGATTTGGTGCATGGTATGTGTTCTTCATCTAGCTGATTGTTCCTCAAATAAGGAGAAGTTTGCAAAGAGGAAAAAAAATGTCAAATTTAATAATTTAGAAAAAGGTCTAGATTTCAAATTATCACAAAATCATATGCCTGTGAAACGTATAACATAAAATGACAGAAATCTCTTTGCTCTAATTAAATAAAACAAGTTCCCTTTCTAATGGCTAGATAGGCTGAACTGGGAAGTGTGGCATTATCTGGCAAGGTGTGGGAGACATTGTTACTTTGGGGCAAAACACCATGGCCACTACACAAGTAAAAACCTGTATTTCTGTAAAATTAAAGACAGAGAGAATCATAGCTTATATTAATTCAGAGGACTTTCTTGTTAACTGAGTGGCTGTGCTGTGTATCAGAATAACTCCTGTTGTTACTGGACATGAGACTTTCACTTTTTCTTACTGGTCCAGAAAATATCTTTGTGGCAGGCACAATGATAGCCTCCCCAAAGATGTTTACATATGAACCTCAGAATCTGTAATTAACATATCTTCCATGGGAAAAGGAACTTTGGATATGTGATTAAGGTTATGGAATTTGATATGAAAGATTATCCTGTTAGGCACAATCACATTAGTCCTTCAAAGCAGAGAATCTGTCCTGATGTGGTCAGAGAGAGACACCAGGATGGACTAAGAGTCAAAGAGATGAGACATTGCTGGCTTTGACAATGGAAAAAGCAAGTCAAGGAATGTGGCCAGACATTAATAGCTGGAAAAAGCAAGGAAAACGAAATCTCCCTTGGAGCTTCCAGAAAGGAATTCATCCCTACCAACACCTTGATTATATATTTCAGTGCGATGAGTTTCAGATGTCTAATTTAATAAACTGTAAGATGAGAAATGTGTGTTGTTTTAGACCACCAAGCTTGTGGTCATTTGTTACAGCAGTATTAGGAATCTCATACCATATGCAGGCAGACAAGTGTCTAGCTCATATTTCTAACATAATAATTGCACCCACATTTTGATTTCACTTTCTTCTTGCTTACAGAATATAAACATATGTGTATATCTTAGTAACCTTAAAATTAAACAGAACAATCTAACAGTTTAGGGTCTAAGATATGAAGCCCTGGCATTAAGCAATGGTTAGAAACTAAAGTGAGATAGTGGGTTCTGACCAGGTGAATGAGATAGAGTACTTGAAATTCCATGTTATAAATTGTGGGGAACCAGTAAGCAGAAGGTTGTAATTAGGAGGGCAAGCTGTAAGGTAGCACTACCATCCAGAGAAGGATGGGCTCTGGCTGCAGGCAATTCTGCGTGATACAAGCAAGAATAAATGGAAAGGAGGTGGAAGAGAATTCCTCTAAAGTGCAACATACTGAGCTGACTGGAGCTGTGATTTAGGAGGCTTCAGGAGACAAGGTAGATTTGTCAGTTCAGCATCTGGACTCCATGTTTCACAATTAATATTAAGCCTTCCACTGAATAGGAAGGCCCATAGCAGCCTAGGTATCCTCAGTCTCAATTAGGATCCTCTAGATGAGATCACTGGATAGAGGACTTTAAAATGCTTAAAGTTTATAATTGGAGATTATATTTCCTTTCTATGATCCAGCTTACTCAGGATCAAATTATTAATAAATAAAGTGAAAATAAAACTTCAATGTGACATTACAATTCAGCTTAGGAGACAATGACTAGCTCATTCAAGCCAAAAGTGATAGGATTATGCTTTGAGGACCTTCACTGAAAAAGAAAACAGTAGGTCACTGGGGGATTTACTTTGTTATAAATTTGATGCTTAATTGTCTGTCTATTCATTGCCAGCCACAGCCAACCCTGAATAATAATTCAAAGGCAATTCATATTATTTGTACTTCCAGAGGTCATTCCACTAAATAAAGTTCAAAAATCAAATAAGCTGTCTTAGTTACGTATTCGGTTTCTCCAACAACACCTAAATTATAAAATCTCCATGTTGTGAATTGGCCTTAATGATGATTTAGGATTGTATGAATGATTCTACTTGGGAATTTGATAGTGACCTACAACAGTATAAACAGATGAGGGATAAATATGAAATTGGGGAGAAATAGGATGATTTTAAAAAGCCAAATTATATTGTTTACCCTCCTAGTGCTAAGAATCCCAAGGATTGTTACCTGTAGGAAGTTCTGGGTACACAAATGTGTTCTCCAAAAGGTAATTTGTATGTTTGTTATTTGGCATGTGCCTTAATCTGCTTGCACTACCATAACAAAATATCTGAGACTGGGTAATTATAAATAACAGAAATTTATTTATCACAGTTCTGGGGGCTGGGGAGTCTAAGACTGAGGCACCAGTATGTTCAGGTAAGGGCCTGGTCTCTGCTTCCAAGATGGTGCCTTGAACACTGTATTTTCACTTGGTGGAAGGGTAAAAAGGGTCTATGATCGTCCCTTTGGTCTGTTTTATAAGGTCACTAATCCCATTCATGAGGATTCCATTTTCATCACTTAATCACTTCCTAAAGGCTCTGCCTCTTAATACTATCAAATTAGGGATTAAGTTTCAATATATAAATTTGAGGGGACACATTCAAACCATTCAGTATTCAAAACATATCTTTCATTAAAAAAGCAAATAACACACAGAAATTTGGGTTCCAAAATCAAGAGCAAAAGTTTAGTTATTTATTCCATAATGTTAATTGAAATATGTACAAGTTAATGAATGTTGTAATTTTTTGACAATATATTTCTCATTATGCACTATGCACGTGGTGAATAAGGGCATGAGCCTTGCTTACACTCTGCTCCAGTCTTCAATCCCAGGTCTGATACTAAGTGTCTTGGTGATCCTGAACAGGTTACTTTACAACATGTTTAACCAAATCTACCTTATACGATTTGGGGGAGAATTAAAAGCAACAGAAAATATAAAGCACTCAGCACATTGTATGATGCATGAAGAGTAATCAATAATTGATGGTGGTGGCTGCCATTAATAGCTATTATCACATATATTTTCTCTATTACTAATTGTGGGGGCCCAAACTACTGCATCAATCATAATAACGATCTCACCAAAGCAGTGATGACAGCTCAGACTTCTGTCTTGGTGAGGTTGAGAAGTCTGGTTCCCTCCTTAAGTAGTAGTTCACTTGTGAGGACCTTCTGTTAGGCAGCAATTCTTTCCTTAAGTTTGTCCACCAAATATGAACGTGAGTTAGGTGTTTATGAAAATACATCAACATCAATGATAATTTTGGCAACGGTAATCATAACAGCATTTTTGGCTGCATATCTACCCTATGTTAAATATTTTCACAATATACTTTACACATTTTCTACCTCATTTTACCCTGTGACACAGAAGACTTCACTAAAAGTTTCCCCAGAAGTATATTTAGTGAAGAGCTTGTGCCTGATTCATAATAAAATGGCATCCTTATAATTCTCTCTTGCTCCTTTATCCTGATTTGCTTTTCATCAAGGTGCTCATCACCACAAGGTACTCTGCTACATATTACTATTTTTTGGTGTTTTTCCCTCTGTTTTCTGCAACTAGATGTGAGCTCCATAAGAGCAGCTAGTATATTTATTTACTGTTGGTTTCCAGGCCTGGAGTAGCACCTGCCACATGTAGACATTAGTTAAATGTTCATTGAATGAATGAATCATATATGAGGTAAGGTTTTATTTGTCATATTTTGGGGGAATCAAACTGAACCTCTGACAAATTAGCAAATGAACCATGGTATCCCTGCCCCATCTGAGCTAGTAAATGATGCAGCCAACAACCAAACTGAACTCCAACTCCAAGGTGAGTGCTCTCCATTCATTTTGGTTTAAAATGGAATTTCTATAGATCATGGCCATTGTGCCATTAAGATATGTGGTTTTTGCCCATATATTCTGAGCCCGTATAATGAATTGAAATTGAAAGTACAACAGTGCATGCACAGAAATAATGCCCATGCACACAGAACCATCTATTGAGCATCTACTTTGCAAGCAACAGTATACTGGGGATAAGAGTTCTTAATTTTACTAGATACTGACATTATGGACTTAGGAGAATCTTGCTTTTAATTAAGTCAAATGAGAATAGACCAAAAGGATCCCTAGCATTTTGCTAGTATCATTCATATGCATATCTTCTTAGACAAAGAGATTTCTGCCTGCTCTAGAGCATTTATTATTCTAGACAAGATACAATTTACATCACCAAGTAAGGCAAATTGACTATTTCTCTCAAGTTACTATTTCCCTAGGAACCGGCTACCAAGAATGCAACCATGAATCATTGTCTCTTCTCTATTTGTTTGCTTCTATGTGATTCTTGTATTTCTATTTGGCTCTTCAGGGAATTTTCACATAGGGCACAACAGAAATGCTACCGACTGCTTTACTAACGCTGTTTGGTTTCCTGTGACCTAGGCTTCTTTGTTCTAAGAAGTTAAAAATAATCATATAGCATTTTTGCAATTGCTTGTGAAGAGCATTGGTTGCATGACAAAGATCTATATAAGAATTGGAGTAAAGCACACAGGCAGCGTTGTAATCTGACCTAAGGCTATCCCATCTTGCACAACTATTATGCTCTTTTCTGTGGGTATCCATAATTGCCACTGCTTAGAGGTAGCAGAGGCTTAGCCTCTCCCCCAGGAGGTTTGTGTTTAGATTGTTATGCGAGTAAATCACGGAGTAAAGTTTCTTAGACATTTATTAATAAGCAAGCACAAAATATGCAGTCAATGCTATGAAGTGCAAATTTCTTTAATGTGGCCCAATATCATTTTGCAAATATGATAATATTAGAGAAAGAATTCACCTAATTAGGCTAGCAGGAACCAGGCAATTAAGAAACTTCCAGAATTAGGAATTAAATTTATAGTACCATTTCTCACTGAAGGGAGAAGCCTTACTATATTTGTGTACCCTGTTCATACTTGGGTGGGGAATGTCTACAATACATTAGACAGTACACACATAGGAAAACCACTAATTGCATCAGTGGAAACTCATTTCTAACATTCTGCTGTTAACGTGATACAACAAACCATTCTAAAAACATTATGTGAAATACAAAAATCTCTGGTGTGGCTCTGAGATAAGAAGAGCCAAGGTGCCTGTAGGAGCCACCTTTGGAAATTATTATTATTATTATCATCATTATTATTTTTTACAGTTGTTTTTGGCCGGGGCTGGGTTTGAACCCACCATCTCCGGCATATGGGGTTGGCGCCCTACTCCTTTGAGCCACAGGCGCCACCCTGGAAATTATTATTAATAAGGACAACTCACCACCTCTACAGTCTAGTATAAACTAAGCAATACATATATTCTGTCACACTGTCAATGTTGAAGTGTTTTAAAGTAAATTGAAAACTTTCTACAGGTGAGAAGGTCAAGAGTAATGCATAGTTTATTCTTCTTCTTGGTGATCCCCAAAGTACATTAACCTTATCATAGAATAAAGAAACTTGTTTTACTTTGTTCATCCTTAAAAGTTCCCAGCATACTTGATTACAAAACAATACTTTCATCTAACATCATTAACATTCTAAGGCAGTAGTTCTCCATGTGTGGTCTCTCAACCAGCATCATTAGCATCACCTAGAAATGTATTAGAAATGTAAATTCTCAAGTCTTAGATTCACTGAATTAGAGGTGTATGTGTGAAGACCAAAAATATCTGTTTTCATGAGTCCTTCAGATCATTCTCATGCATGTGTAATCAAGTATGAGAACCACTGGACAAAAACCCAGTATCCTGAAGAATACAATTTCAAGACCTTTCTCTATACCAGCGGTTCTCAACTGTGACCCACAGGAACTGTATTAAAGGCTCACGGCATTAGGAAGGTTGAGAACCACTGCTCTATACAGTGTTTTTCAACCTTTATTTATCCCACAGTATACTTGAACCTATAGGTGAACTTCCATGGCACACTTAAATTATGTTGATAAAAAAAGCAAAAATAAAAAAGAATATACTTACTGTGCTTTGAACTTCTTTCTAAAACAATTTAATTAACCATCTTTAAAAAATTTTGTGGCACACCTAAGATCCACTCACAGCACACCCGTGTGCCACTGCAGATTGGTTGAAAATCATAGACTTGATTTAGAAAAGTATCTTTTTCACTATTGACATAAACTTTTCTCTAATGGGAAAACCATTGCATAGCCCATGAAGTTCATCTCTGACTTGTAAGTTCTAATATTATCACTTATAATCCTATTTGTTTAAGCAGTCTGATTTTGGGGGGCTATAGACATGTAGGTCATGGGATTAGTAATTTACTCCTGGACTGCAGTCCAAGACAATAAGACAGGAAAAGAGGTCACAATCTAATTAACTTTCTAATTAAAGGAACATAGTCACTTTCTAATTACACTTACAAAGAATAAAATGTAGCTTGTAATTAGAAAGTTACTCTGCTCTATTTAAAATTTGCATTGTGTCAGCTATTCCATCATTACCATTGCTTAGCATTTATTCTGAAATGCAGAATCTATTTTCAAAGTGCCTTGGAAGAAGTTTTATTTATCTCTCACATTGAAATAGCAAAATAGGTCAGTATTTCACAGCACGATAAAATGAGATACAGAAAGTCTGTGGCATTCACATTATGTCATTAGCAGAATTGATATCTGAATTCACCGTCTTTTGTGATTACACTTTTTTTTTACCCTCAGTTCAGCCAGTAACATTATGTCTCTTACTATTTTTTTCTCCTGCCTTTATAACATTTTTTTAGGATGCCAAGACTGTTTTCAGTAACCATATATAACCACGGCAATCACCTGGATACATAACCGCCTTAAAGAGCACTAAACTACTAGAATCAGTTCTCAGGAGAGTCCATCAGAACACAATGGGTCTGGGTTTCTCATTTTGATCCCACCAACCACAACCATGTACAAACACACAGCAGATAATAAATGTCTACCAGTAGGTACTGTTCCCACATTGTTGTTAAAAAAAACAACAAAAAAACCCCAAAAAAACATTGTTCTTAAAAAACCATTTGTCAAAACTAATATGAAACCAGTAGATAAACTAAAACAGGCCCGTGTGAGAGAAAAACTTCATTTAAGTTGGGGGGAAGAGGGAAGAGGGATGGTGGAGAGGGGAGGAGGAAGGAGGATTAGTGTGCTGTTACCTAATGGGCACAACATGAGGTCATATGGCACACCTCCTAGGTGAGGAGTACAACTACAACAGGGACCTCACCTAACAGATGCAAACATTGTAACTTAATTGTACCCTCATAATAACCTGAAATGAAAACAAAATTATACCTCCACTAAGATGCAAAGATGCCTTCCAAAAAATAATAATAAAATGAAGATTAGCCTGCCTTTTTGTTTTACAACACAAAGTGGAAATTAAATGTGTCATTTTTCACATTGTTTCCCAATATTGTTTCCCATTACTGAAGAGAAGTGATGGGCCTGAGGGTCTCATGCATTACAAATCTCATGTGCTTTGGATAGCTAGTAAATCACTTGCGTTTTTGCCTATAGTTCTTTCTGCCTAGCTCAGCGTTTATTGCTTACAGCTGAATACAGACACCTAAATCATCTATCACATTTTATAACTAACTGTAGCTTTCCTTTTCTTATACCAAGGAACTTGCAGATTTCCAGAGTGAGAATACATGAAAGGTGCCTTTATACACACAAAAGTACCATGCATGCAGTAAATGGTGCATGAATTTTATGAGGGAAAAAACATTTACTGATACCAAGAGATAAGAGTTTTTAAAAATTATCTACCCACATATCAACCTCAGACCTGACTTCCCATATTGCCATCTTCTCAAATGCTTGGATTATTTAATGTGTGTTTCAGTAATTGTAGGTTTATTAGAGGACCAAGACTAAATATTTTGGATTTAGACTAAAAGAAGAAATAACACAGCAGTGATTTAATAGCTAGGGATACTTTTTTCCCCCTAAGTTTCTTCAGCTTTGGTCAGTTCAAAATGGTATATAGTAAATGATAATTTTTAAATCATCAAATCCAACACTCTTAATTTTACTGATAAAGGAGGTCCACTTTGTTTATTTGGATGCTATATTCCTACCCATATTAACAAGGTGACACTAGAAAAGTGACATTAGGTGAAGGTAATATATCTTTTCCCTCTCAAATTCTTTGTTCAAGTCTTTCATAGCTGGTCTCTTTTAGATCTGTCGTGGCTGGGGTTCTCAGCTGTAACTACATAGTAAGATCACCTGGGATGTTTACTAAAATACTTAGGCCTGTGTTCTGTCTCTAGAGATTTGGATTTAATTTCTCTGGGGTGGAGCTTAAGAATAGGGATTTTTATAAGCTCCCATGAATGATTCAAACATTGAGAGCCTCTTCCTAAAATGAAGAAGAGAAAAAGGCAACAATGTCCTTGTTTTCTCCCCAAATCCTGTGTATCTGGGCATAATGCCTTTTACTCAGAGGAATTATATTTTTCTACTTCTAAAGAAAAAAATGTACTTTGCAAAGGTCATTTCCATCCATTATTGCCTAAAATGTGCAGCACTGGGTCTACATTAACCCTTGAGCTCCTTAGAAACTTTTGATAAAGTACTTTTCTGAACAAGCTTTAATGTTTAACTACTACAGTTCATTACTTTTCCCCCTTCCATTTATTTATTCTCTTCCTCCTTTTCCAGTATCTTGTGTATGAGAAATTAGAAAGGGTTTGTAACAGAGTTCTCTAAAGACAAGTAAAAGTGGTGCTAAAATGAGACTGAGTGATTTTGGGCAACTCATGCTACTTAACTAATTCCCGGCAATCAGTTTGTACAGCTCTCATTAGTTGCCGTCAGAGCATTACAGTTACTTGTATTTTACACTACTAGATTATAAATTACCGTATATACTCGAGTATAAGCCGAGTTTTTTTTCGGCACAAAAACCCAAACTCGGCACAAATTTTGTTCAAAAAAAACTCGGCTTATACTCGAGTATATAGGTAGTTTGGCATAAGAACAATGTATTGTTCTTTGTGTTATTTTTCACACCATTGTTTCTAGTAGGTTCTTAAGTAATACTTAATATGAGGTGACTTCCTAGCTCTTGTGGTCATAATTGATAAACAGTTCCCATTGTATTGTAGTAATTATACATTTCAAACATCCAAACCAAGTTTTTCAATTTTCATTAATAGAAATCTAGTTCATAAAATAACATCGATATCAGGATTCCCTATTTTGTACTTTTTTTTGTTGTTGTTGTTCTCACAACTCAAGTATCGATATTCTCATTTATCCTCATTTACAGGAAAGGCCTTCTATTCATCTCCCAAAGACATTAAAAGTGCATCACTGTATTTTATTGTTAAATATAAATTTTAGAAGATATAAAATGGTACTTTAACGTCTTTTGAGAACCTTTTTCATGTAAGCATTTATTTGATTCCAGCATCAGGATTTTATCAATAATTTCTTGTATTAAAAACCAAAGACAATTAAGCTCACTGTATGTGGCATACCTATAGCCCTTTCAGAAATACATTCAAAAATTGATTCAAAGCACCGGTATTTTGTCTTAATTTTTAACATTTTATTAAAGAAGCAGTATAAAAATTCTTTTCTTACATAGAAATAATTTATAATATAGATAAATATTTATGAAAATAATTATTGCTATCATAGCATCAGTTTCTAGCTGGTTCTCATGCTGATCTCAGGTAACAGTGGAAAGATCATACTCAGAGTCTATTGGAGGAGGACTTTGGGTAGGTAAGCTTTGGTGATCTCCACTGCAAGTGCAGAAAAGATGGAAAGGAAGAAACTGTTTGAAGAAGGCTTTGTGAAATAAAGGGAAAAAAAAGACTTGGTGGCAGAATGGTGATGGGAAGGTGAGAGAGAGGGAGGGATCAGAGATTGATTTCAAAGTTCTAATTTAGGTGACTGGATAGTATTAGCAACTGAAAAAGAGAAAACTAGGGGAAGAGGAACAGTTGAATCTGTGACTCTTATAGGGCCTCCACGTCAAGCTGCCAGTCAAGAGTAGAAGTCTGGGTTAGAAAATTACCAGCACATAGTTGGTAGGGAAAGCCATCCCAGAATGAGATTGTCCAGAGAAAATTTAAAATGATAAGACAGGGGAGCATGCCTTGGGTACAGTGAAAAGGTGGGGGCCAATTGTTAGATTAGAGAAGTACAGGTGTATAGAGAACCAAGCTATTTCATGATCACTAAAAGAGGAAAAAGCTTTGGGAAAGGATAGAGTGACTCATAGTGTCAAATGCAGAAGAGGTGGTAATATGATTAGGGTGAAAAATATCTACTTAGGAGTGAGAACATTTCAGTTGAATTTGAATGATTTAATTCAGACAGCTCTCGGTTAATATTCAAGTGTGAGGTCATGCAGGGATGGGACTAAAATGAGGCAAACAAAGAGTCTAGAGAAGAAAAATGTAAAAAGCACTCACTCCCAGGGTTGTGCAAGTCTTGAGGGAAGAATAAGCTGTTATTAGACCTAGTAGCCAAATGCTCAGCCAACATCCAAGCTATAGGGTTAATAGCACTGCGAAAGTCTGAAGGCACACAGATTTTAGAGACTAACTCATGGGTAGCTATTGCTGTAGGACAAAAAGTCCAAGATCAAGGTTAGATGAACAAAATAATAACTTACCTAGGGCAATAGATCCTAAATCAAGTCTTATGCTATAGTGAGCCACACAAAGTTGACAGCATTGGCCATTTAAGGCCCACAGAATGGTAATTTCATATATTTTGATGTAGTAAGTCTAAGTGTGTTTTTTATTCCCCAGGGCACATGTGGTCTCAAGATCTAAAGAGAGACTAAATTGAAAAATAAAGGTTCAGAGGTATTATCTGTGAAACTGAATGTTCTATAATCAAGAAACAGATAGGTATTGAGTTTTTATCATGTGAAATACACTTTATGGCATGTTTTGTGCCATTTTGATCTATATTAGCCTAGTGTCATCTTTTCTAACCAGATTGTAAATTCTTCTCACAGAAGGATATTGCTGGTACTTTTTTTGGATTCCTTCAAAGCACAAGGCCAAATCTGGAACAGTATGTTGAAGGGTGTCAAAATTTGCCACCTCAAAGTATGCCATTTTTCCATAAGGATTAGATTGACCTAAAGGCACTTGGAAAACAGCAGGTGCAAGAAAAGCATTCTGGTCTCCCATTTTCTTCCTGGAAACAGGAGTTAAGACAGGGGATCAGGCCTTGGGTAGAGTCAAAAGGTGAGTGCCAATTGTTAGCTTAGAGAATTACAGGTGTATAGAGGACCAAGCCAGCTCTTTTAAAATGAGCAAAAACTAAAACTCCCCTTGGGTGGCGCCTGTGGCTTAGTGAGTATGGCGCCAGCCCCATATACATGCTGGATACCTTTTCCTTGGGGAAGAGAAATCTATGGTTTGTTACCTTTGCCAATAACAAAAATGTTGGAGAGGCGAGTGGCAAAGCTGTTGCCATTGGCATCTTTCACATGAACTACATCAAAAGACCCAGAATGTCTCTTTTTGTTGGTGATCACACCAATTCTTCCCAGGTTAGCACCTCCAGTCACCATACACAGGTTACCTGTGTCAAACTTGATGAAATCAGTAATCTTGTCCGTCTCCAAATCAATCTGAATGGTGTCATTCACCTTGATGAGGGGATCGGGATAGCGGATGGTACGAGCATCACGGGTCACCAGATGAGGGATTCCTTTTGTGCCCACAAAGATTTTTTTCACTTTGCACAACTTGTACTTGGCCTCTTCGGATGTAATACGATGAATAGCAAAATGACCCTTCATGTCATAAACCAGACAGAAATTCTCGCCAGTCTTGTCAATGCTGATGACATCCACAAAACCAGCAGGATAGGTTATATCAGTTCTGACCTTGCCATCGATTTAATGACGCACTGCATACAAATCTTCTTTACTTCATCTCCTGTCAGGGCATACTTAAGCCTGTTGCTTAGGAAAATGATGAGTGGAAGATACTCTCAGCTTGTGGGAACCAGTGGATGGACGAGGAACAAACACGCCAGTCAGTTTATCCAGCATCCAATGCTTTGGAGCTGCTACCCACTTCAGATGCTTCTTGGGACCATGAGCCATGGCTATGCTAGGCATGGAAATATATGTGCATAGACGGAAATATACGTGCATACACGGTGGCAGGTTCAAACCCGGCCGGCCAAACTGCAACAAAAAAATAGCTGGCATTGTGGCAAGTCTCAGCTACTTGGGAGGCTGAGGCAAGAGAATTGCCTAGGCCCAGGAGTTGGAGGTAGCTGTGAGCTGTGACACTATAGCACTCTACCGATGGCGATAAAGTAAGACTCTGTCTCTTCAAAAACAAAACCAAACCAAACAAAACAAAACAAAACACTCCCATGCAAAAGATTTCTTCCCTATACCAGTAAAAAAGAAACATTCTCATCACCTGAGATGGGGAATTAAGCCTAGAAAATTCAGTACAAACAGACCTTGTTAAAATAACTCTTTACCTTTCTTTAGCCTCTCCATATATTTTAGATACTTTTCCACACTTGCCCCTCTTTGTCCAATCTGGCATCAAAGCATTTAGATTTGGCCACCTCTTTGGGTCTTCATTTTCTTTCTTTTCTTTCTTTCTTTCTTTCTTTCTTTCTTTCTTTCTTTCTTTCTTTCTTTCTTTCTTTCTTTCTTTCTTTCTTTCTCTTTCTTTCTTTCTTTCTTTTTTTTTTATTAAATCATAGCTGTGTACATTGATATGATCATGGGGCATCATACACTAGTTTCACAGACCGGTTGACACATTTACATCACACTGGTTAACATGGCCTTCCTGGCAATTTCACAGTTATTGTGTTAAGACATTTACATTCCACATTTACTAAGTTTCACATATACCCTTTTAAGATGCACCACAAGTGTATTCTCACCAATCCCCCTCCCTCCATCCACCTCCCCCCTCCCTCCCCCCCTTTCCCCCTTCCCCCTATTCCTAGGTTGCAATTGGGTTATAGCATTCATGTGAAAAATTTAACTTAAGCACAGAACCCGCAGAACTGGTCTTGTCTGTAACCCGGGGACTGCCTGTGGTTTATTATCAGTGGCATTACCACGGCTACTACACATACACACAGGTGTAACCACAGGGCTTTGGAGTTAGCCACAAACCCCTTGGTCACTAGTCTCTAGACTTCGTAAAACCCTTAGATGCAAGGAGG
>CAUYPK010152720.1:0-13641 GCA_963574355.1 Loris lydekkerianus
TTCCCCATATTCCAATATTCTTAGGTTATAATTGGGTTATAGCTTTCATATGAAAGCTATAAATTAGTTTCATAGTAGGGCTGAGTACATTGGATACTTTTTCTTCCATTCTTGAGATACTTTACTAAGAGGAATATGTTCCAGCTCCATCCATGTAAACATGAAAGAGGTAAAGTCTCCATCTTTCTTTAAGGCTGCATAATATTCCATGGTGTATGTATACCACAATTTATTAATCCATTCATGGATCGATGGGCACTTGGGCTTCTTCCATGACTTAGCAATTATGAATTGGGCTGCAATAAACATTCTGGTACAAATATCTTTGTTATAATGTGATTTTTGTTCTTCTGGGCATATACCTAGTAGAGGAATTGTAGGATTCAATGGCAGGTCTATTTTTAAATCTCTAAGTATTCTCCACACATCTTTCCAAAAGGAACATATTAGTTTGCATTCCCACCAGCAGTGTAGAAGAGTTCCCCTTTTTCCACATCCACACCGGCATCTCTGGTCTTGGGATTTTGTGAGATGGGCTAATCTTACTAGAGTTAGATGATATCTCAAAGTAGTTTTGATTTGCATTTCTCTGATGATTAAGGATATGAGCATTTTTCATATGTCTGTAGGCTGTGCACCTGTCTTCTTCAGAGAAGTTTCTCTTCAAGTCCCTTGCCCACCCTGAGATGGGATCACTTGTTCTTTCCTTGCTAATATGTTTGAGTTCTCTGTGGATTCTGGTTATTAAACCTTTGTCAGAGACATAACCTGCAAATATCTTATCCCATTCCAAGGGCTCAAACACAGCACTGTTTAAGCTTTCCCACCCCCCTTGAGCCATGACATTGTCTTGTATAATCTCAGTTCCATTTGCAGAGATTTCAGCTCAGGTTTGGGTCTCTCCTTCTAGAAGAGAGTAGCAGCTGAATATTTCTGAGCCCTGCTCCTTTTGGGATTGCTCTCATTTCCTGTTCCCTTCTGGAGCCTTGTCCTAACTCTATTTTGAACTCTCCTTTGGCTTCCTCAGACAGTATCTTATATTTTTTGAGTTGTCAGGCTTTTAATGTGTTGCAAATTCACTATTTTGTTGTTGTGAAAAAGTACTTTGTGCTCTTTATGATATTCTCCAGAGGTATCCGAAAAATTTCAAACTAAACCACTGCCCTGCTCCTTCCAGCAGTATCACCTTTGGGTTGGAACAAGCCAAGCTGGGCTCCTGCTCTGCCCCTGTCTCAGGCAGCCCAGTGTTTTGGAGGACCTTTCTCGAAATTCTGAGACCGAGACTCTCCAGCCTTTAGGATGGCCTTACAATGTAGTGGTGACCAGATCCGAAAAAGTGGCCTGGCGAATGGGTCGCTCCATTTGAACAGCGTGGCATTTCTTACATAATATCGTGAGAAAATTGGCCGCCAAAATGGTGCTGACTCTCTAATTTGGGGTGACTCACTCACATCGTACATGATTTAGGTCTCTGTGCTACAGGTTGGCTTACTGCCAGTCCTTGGGCTTCAGCCGCGGTACAGGTCGGGCAGCGGCTCTCACCCATCCGCACTCTCATCTAGAGGCCCCTCCGGTCCACCCTTGAAAGTAACGCGTGTGATAGCAGGTGTCCTTTATCCCGTACGCTATCCCCACACCTGCCACTGTTCCCCAAAGTGGTCGGCCCGTCTTTTCTGCTCTGTCCACACCAAACGTCTGAGTGTCCCCAGAGGGGCAACACCTGTATCCTCCGAGGACTATCTTAACCGTTGTTTCACAACTTCAACGGGTCCTTGTGGTTGGCGATCCCATCTTCCCTCCAATTAAAGTAGTGACATTATTCTAGACAAGGCGTGACTGGGACAGCTCTTCTAACTCCAACTACAAGATCTCTGCCCTCCAGTGGTGATGTGTGGAATGCACCATGCAATGCAATCAATAACTGAACTTTTTAAGAATGTTAAAACATTGTTCTTCGTTTCTGCATTCAAATTCTGACAAGAGATGAGTATAACTCAACCTGAAAATGAATTATCGTTGACATTTTCCTGCATATTCTAGGTAAGACTTGAATTAGCAGTTTTCATTACCAAAGCACAGTAACAATCTTTCAGAGAGTCACTGTAAACTGGTATTTATTGGTGACAGATTGGTGCAGCCCTCCACAGGAGGTCACTTCTCTTATCAGGGCACCCCCTCTCTACAAGGTTCTCTGCTTCTGGGATCGAGTAATTAAACTCTCCCGGTGTCTCTGCTGATACATGTAATGCTCCTACTGTAACTTGTCCTGGAGAACTATCTCTGATGGTTTTTCTTTACCTTGTACGCATCTTTGTAAGTAGTCCTTATATTAAAAATAAAATGAGTACTTTCCGAATGTCCTACTAGAAGTTCCTCTAACATGCATGTAGTAGTTTAAAAGGTTTGGTATCACTAGAAAACTTTCTGTTAAATACATAAGCCTCACTGCCCCCTAATCTGTTGCGTGACTGGGAAAGAACAGCAGCTTTGCTGTGGGTATAAACTCGCTCCTGTAATTATTAAGGGCAATCAAGAAACCGACTACACAGTATGGGATGGTGTGTAGTGAAGCTCTTTATTTAGGGATTTGATTTTATACACTTCTAGTCATGTACACACTTAATCTATCATCTGTTAGTTTCACCATTACCTCATTTTACCTATCTGAAATTAACTTGTAAAGAAATATCCTGTTACCACATCAACATAATCATTTCTGCAGTAAACATTCTCTTCTAGATACTGACTAATCTCTGGGCAGGTATCTAAATAAAGATCACAAAGAAGAAAGCAGTCACAGGGGAACAGAGTTAATGGAAGAGTACCTTCAAGCATTCACTCAGTTTACTCAGTATGAAGTAACAATTGTGTCTTTCCTCAGGGCAGAGCACCTATAGACCTTTGACAATATGTTTTTAACATACATCAACCCTCTGGCCCATATCTCTGAGGAAGGGCGGCATGCCCTTTGGCCTCAGGCTTCACGGGGTGCACAACTTCAGAGAATTGGCCTGTGGAATTTCAACTCCAGGCAAGCTAACTCTGCGTGTGTCCCAGGGGGGGTCCAGGTCCCTTAAGCCTCTGGAAGAATAGCAAGCCATTTTAAACTCACACTGAGTTCACTTTATGTGCTTGATGTAGGATATATTTATTTCTAAATATTATCCTACATAATCTCTCAAGTTACTTTGTCTAAATGCCACCAAAGTAAACATTCTGGGATTTACAGATCTCTGTTTTCCTAAATAATATATATAACTGTTATTATTGGTTAATTTAGGTATTATTTATCTACTTTTTACCTTGTTAAGTGATTAGTTATACCACTATCATCCACTACTCTTATTCTTCTAAAATAATTATATTTCAGCTTTGGTTTAATATTCATTGTTTGTTATTTTCCTATGGAAGTAGTAGACACAGCTTAGCATTATTGTGAACTATGATTATATTCCCATTATTACTAATTTTTTTTGTTTGTATAGATTGAGGGGGGGGGGCATCTTGCTATGTTCCAGCTGCTGGTCTCCAACTCCAGGCCTTAAGCAATCTTCCCACCTTAGCTTTCCAAAATGCTGGGATTACAGGTATGAGCCCCCATACCCTGCCCCACATTATTTCCTGGATGCCAATGTTTGCCAAAAAGAACAAACTTTCAAAGAAAATATGTAATGTGCTCAGGTTTCTTTATTTCTATTGATAATTATTCTTTAATCTCCAAATAGTTTTTCAGTAGAGTTTCCCAACAAGATTAATCAAATCAGGTGAGCTGCCAGTTTCAAAGTTTTTTAGAGTTATTTTTCCAATTGTCCTCCATTTGCTTTCAATCTGGGCTGATTGCACTATGGTCCTGCTGTACAACTGTCATCTAAATTCTTTCTTTGCTCTCCTGTTCATAATTTGTTTTACCCCTCTCCTAAGCTGCACTTCCTACTTCTTAAATGTTGTCTTTTTTTGTTTGTTTACCCCACTGTTTTAGTAGAGATTATTCTAAAGCATTTTTTAGCTTATAAGATAATTCCCGAGGGAATCATAATAAGAACCCTCAATATATTTATCTGTTAAGTTACATTCTCCCAATTTACACTGGTTTCCCCATACATATATTCCTAGTATTTTTGCATCTTTATTTTGAATGGGTAATAATCCCCAGAGTTTGTTCATTCAGTCCTTCTGCATGCATGGTAAATGCCTAACTGGCAGAAATCTGAAAGAGGACAAGGGGGTGGGGGGAACTAAATATTTCAGCCTTCACCATTTTCATAAATTTGAGTGCTTAATTTCTCCTGTTCTCATTGATACTTGTATCTTCAGTTGTACCAGTCTAACCCATCCAACACCTCTGCTTCACTTCCTTCGGAGAGTAAACCTTCATCTTTGTTCCTGGGTGGGGAAAGGGCTTAACACCCATTAGTATATAGATGCAGAAAGTTTACATATCTAACTGCTTCTCAAATTTCAGTCAATTTGCTTTATCTTATGTTTTCCTTTAGTTTCCAGTACATAGTGTTCTCAATTTCTAAGTCTTTTTAAGATTCTTTGGTATAAATCAGGTTGGTTCTGCAACATCCATTATTATTTGTTTACTGGTCTTCACTGTCCACTGCTCATATGTTCTTACTTACAGAGTAATCTTTACTACACCTTGTGTTATTCAAGGGAGGATGCCACTGCCTTTCATTCTGCTAGTGCTGATTAATATAATGCATTAGTTGGAGCTGTACTTTAATTAGTATAGGACAAATTAAGTGGCTACAATCCTAAACCAGACAATGTCCAAGTTAAAGCCAAAGATATTTTTAGTGCTTATCCAATCTTCGAAAAAGACATTAACCTTCTTAAGATTATAAAGACTTTGGAGCCATAGTCTCCAGATCTCCTTACATCCTATAAATGATTTTTTTTTTTTTTTTTTTTTTTTTTTTTAGAGATGGAGTCTCACTTTATCACCTTCAGTAGAGTGTCGTGTAGTTACAGTTCACAGTAACCTCCAACTTCTGGGGTTCGGCGATTCTCTTGCCTCAGCCTCCCAAGTAGCTGGGACTACAGGCGCCCGCCACAATGCCCTGCTAAATTTTTGTTGCAGTTTGGCCGGGGCCGGGTTTGAACCCGCCACCCTCAGTATATGGGGCCGGTGCCCTACCCACTGACCCCCCTATGAATGAATTTTATTTAACCACATTCAAAAATAGAATATAAATATAGTTGGTCATCGTGAAAATTTTAGAATGTATCAAAGCTTTCTTTTGTCAAAAAGTCACAGTTCTAACAATATCAAAAATTGTTGCTTGACTCATTTTTCCCAACTAGTGAAACTTGTATGTATTACCTCTCTGGTGATGTAAACTCAATAACCCAGAATTGTTAATAAGGAGATTTATAAGATACTATTGTTTACTCAAACTCTTCATCATCAAATCTATTCAACCAAATTTATGACCATAAAGTAAGCAGCTTCTGCCTAAGATTTATGATAGAAAGTAGTGAAGGCAACAGATTGACATGCTTACACTGTGCACCATTATTATTATTTATTTTCTAAAGTACGTTATTTTTTTTTTTTTGCTGGTTTCAGGTTTTTGATTTTTGACTGACACTCTATCTCTCAACTATGAAACCTATGAGGTCTGCAGCTTGACTAATGTCTTGGTCTGAGTACGGTATCTGAATACAATTTGCCCACAATTTAGTTAAAATATGCACTGAAACAAAATCTTGAATTTGTACTCGCTTTCCTTTGGATGCCATTCAACTTCTTTGGTACAATTCCTTGTAATAGCTACTAAGTACAAATTCCAAATGTCTCTGTCACGCTGTACCCAGAAATGAAATTTCTATCTCCACTAAAATAATACTTGATGATTTTTCATGTGATTTAGATTTTGTAACCAAGTCCCCTTTTTTTTTGGTAGAGCCACTTTAGATATAAAATTTATGATACATCTTAAAATAAAATATATGTTGCCCCAATGAAGGATGTTGTACTTGCATCATAAAAAATTTTTCTAGGGTCCTAAATATTTAAGAAAGTTCTAAAAATATAAGCAAGTTTTAAAAATATTAATTTAACTAATAGTTCCATATATGATTTTGTGTACTTCTCAAATTGGATTAAAGTCTATTCTCTTGATTACTTTGAACACACATGATTCATAGCTTTAAAAAGTACTACAAACACAGTAATATTTTTAAAAATAATTATCTCTGATGCAATGCTTAGATGTTTAATGTCCAGAGTGTTAAGTATGAATATACCCATTATCATCTCAAATGTTTCAACAGTTCATCTTACAAAGAGAAATTAAAAACAAATTGTGAAAGATATATATATATATATGTGTGTGTGTGTGTGTGTGTGTGTGTGTGTGTGTTTGGAGAAAATATAAATAAAATAAGTTGCTGAATTTGGCAATTGACATTTGCTTTAACAGGGCATGAAATTTTCTAAGCATTATTAAAATAATTAATATAGAAAACTACCTTTTTTTAAATTTATTTTTGTCAAGATACTGTAAGAAGTTGCTGGAAAAAGGGAAAATATACCTACAAGATAGACAACTGACAAAGGACTATGGATAATTATATTTTTAACTACTGAGTATTAGCAGTTAAAGAAAAGTAGTTAAGAAAAACAGAACAACCAAATAGAAAAATATACAAGATATTATACAAGTACTCCAAAGAAAATGAAATCCAAATAGAAAATTAATAGATGAATTAAAAATCATAACATATAATTGTAAACTGATTATATGAGAAAAATTTCTGTCAAAACAAATTGCTACAAAAAATTTAGAACAACAGATCACACACCTTGTAGTACAAATATAAATGAGGACAACTGCTTTGGAAAGCAACAGAGTGGTATTATTTAAAAGACTTGAAGATTCAAATGAATTCGAGTGCTCACCAATATCCATACAAGCTTCCATAGTTTTCAGATTCCTTTGTGGTCGTTTAGGGTTATAAAATTGGTTCTGGCCAATAGCACATGCATGACAGTGATGTGGAAAACTTGGAAGGCAAGAAACTTCTGTATATAGTATGTTTTTCCAAAGCTTTTGAACAATTATGCATAACAGTAAAGCACTATGAGATAAAGGATATAGGAAATAGAAAAAGCCTGGATGCGTGTGTCACTATATGAAGGACTCTCCAACAGAGCCATATTGTCTGAATTGGCCTTTGTGTGAAGAAGAAATGAATCTTATTTTGCTTTGTGCCAAGCCATTGAGATTTTGGAAACATTTATTTCAATAACTAGTAACTAATACACATCCTCTATGTCCCCACCATATATACTGAATATATAGAGTGAATAAATAATGGGATAGAATCTAACAATCAAAATAAACTACAGTAGTGCAACATATAAACAAATATTGTAACTATAACATTGACCAAAACGAAGACTATCATAAGCACAGGCAAGATTATTTATAATGGTTTGAATACATACTGAATTATTTGAATTATATCCAAAATCATAAGGATATAATTAACATGTGAGTCAAAACAGTTATTATATCAGTTCATGAGTAGATTAATAAAATGTGACATATGTATACCATTAAGTACTACTCAGCCATAAAACATGAATCAGTATCTTTTGCAACAAACTGGATGGAACAGGAGACCATTCTTCCAAATGAGATATGACAAGAATGGAAAAACAGACACCACATGTACTCACTATTAAATTGGAACTAGGAGATCAACACTCACATGTGCAAATGGAAATAAAACTCAATAGAAATCAAGCAGATTTAGAAGTGGGGGGAGGAAGGAATGTATGAAATCATACCTAACTGATATAATGTACACTATCTGGGTGGTGGGCACTCTTGTAACTTTGACTTAAGCAGTACAAAAGCAATCCATGCAACCAAAATATTTCTACCTCTGCAATATTCTGAAATTTAAAAAAAAACTAAAAAAATAGTTATTGCTTCTATGGGAGGGAGAATTGTATTGGGAAAAGACACAGGGTATTTCAAGGATCAAGGATGTGTATTCATTGGAATTCTCCAGAGAAACAGCACTAATAAAAATATACACATATATGTGTGTATATATATATGTGTGTGTGTGCATGTGAGTATATATATATATATATATATATATAAAATATATATCAAAATCCCCAAGCATGGGAGAAGACTGATGTCACAGTTCAAATAGGCAGATAAACTAATTTAATCTACCTCTGTCTTTTGGTTCCCTTTGGGCCTGACCAGCTTGGATGATGGCTGTCCACATTGGGGAAAGTCATCTGCTTCACTCAGTCCCCCAGTTCAAATGCTAATCTCTCCAGAAACACCCTCACAGATATACTCTGAAATAATGTTTAACCAGACATTTGGGCATCCCATGGCCCAGTCAATTTGTCATATAAAATTAGAGTCACACATAGTGGCACATACCTATTGTTCCAGCTGCTCAGGAGACTGAAGCAGAAGGTTCCCTTGGGCCCAGGAGTTTGAGGTTAGGTTATTATTAATCTTTTAGCCACTAGAGTTCAAACTTATAATCCTTCATCAAAGTCTTTGTTCACATAATAACACCAGAGCCAATTTTGATCTTCTGTAGTGAACTAAGATTCCTCCTTTGAATAGTTGCTGCAATCCAGCCTGGGCAACATAAAAAAATCTCTAAAAAAATTGTCATTACAGGGTGTAATAATGTTCTATATTACCCAACCTGGGGATCGTATGGATGTTCACAACTTTTAGTAATGATAGAATCACTTGTATTGAACTAAGCTTCCTGTTGAAAATAATTATAAATGCTGAAATTTTTTAAACTATTTAAAAACCTCTAGAGGATAACAAAAACTGGAAGAAAATAGAAGGAGCCACACTTGGTTATGCCCACATTATACAACTTTTCTCCCTGGGACCACTTGCCATTTCATGTAGTTTGCAGATTAAACTCAAGTAGGAGAAAATATTACCTACCTCATGAGAGGTTGGATATCACAGAAGCCAGAGTAACCAGACGTTGAGGGACTCGACCAAAAAAAAAGATAGGAAAGGAAAAATAAGGGGACAAGGATCAAAAGTCACAAATGGAAAACAATAGCAAGATGGGACAATTTAAATCAATCCTATTAACAAGTACATTAGCTGTAAAAAAAAAAAAAAATCAAAGCTAAAAGAAAAAAATTATCAGATTGATTAAGGAAAAAAATCATAAGTTGTTTATAAAACACACTGAAGTTTGGAGACAACATCAATGATATATGGAAGGAAATATATAAAGTGATTTATTTCATTAATTTCCATTTACAGTAAAGTTTTATTTTGCCGTTTGTTTTGTTTGTTTAGGTATTTTAAAGAACACTGAAGTGGCCACTTTATTTGATACAGGAAACTTAAAAAAAATTTTGTAGTGTTTTGACCACTTAGTCTATGAGTGGTCTCATCTTTAGATGATAGAGCCCAAGGTAGCCACTTTATAGTTCTCTATAAATTTTTTTTTTTTTTTTTTTTTTTTTTTTTTGCTGCTGATTTATTTAAAGTCCCTAACAGGGCTTTAGTTTTTCTTTTTCAACATCCTGTCCTAAAAATTAGGAAGGCTTCACAAATTTGTGTGTCATCCTTGAGCAGGAGCACTAATCTTCTCTGTATCATTCCATTTTTATTTTTATTTTATTTCCTTGCTTTTTCTTTTTCTTTGCTGTTACTGTTGAGACAGAGTCCCACCCTGTGCCCTCAGCAGAGTACAATGGTGTTTTAGCTCACTGCAACCTCACACGCGGCCTGTGGGCATCCCGCTGCCTCAGCCTCCGGAAGCTGCTGGTATTACAGGCACTCACAGCAGCGTTCAGCTGGGTTTTTCATTTTTTTAGGATTGGGGTCTCACTCTTGCTCAGGTAAGCCTTGAACTCCTGAGCTCAAGCAATTCTCCCTCCTCAGCTTCCCACAGTGCTGGGATGTATCATTCCTTTTTAGTATGTGTGTGGCCGAAGAAAGCACTCTGTGGATTTTTTTTTTTTTTTTTTTAAGTCAGTGGTAGTCCATTACTCCAAAGTGGGAAGAGTGGAATGGAGAAATTGGGCAAAGCCATTTAAAAACTTTTCACAGGATCTTTTTCAGGCAGAGCCATTTCCCTCAGTTTTAGTTTTTGTGCTCACAGATGAACTTTCTCATTTCTCCACTCTTCCAGAGAAACTCCTCCCCTGACAAGCAATAGTGGTCACTAAAATTTGTTCAGACATTTTTGGTGCCTACCTGGAGTCTGTGAAGATCTTATATTCCCTTGATCTTCTTGGTTATTCCTAATCTTTTAGCTACCAGATTCCAAACTTACTATTCTTTCATCAAAGTCTTTGTATACAGTCAATACCAGAGCCAATTTTGGTCTCCTTCCCTTGTGACTAGGTTACAGCCCATCTATATTCAACTCTTGATTTTCAAATGCATAATTTTAATCTGTTTCATTTTTAATGAATTTGCCTTGCTCTGAAGTAGAAATTCTTAGAGACAAAATGCTATAAAGTTGAGAGAGGGTAAAGTTTTAAATGGTAGTCCATTATTCCAAAGTGGGAATAGTGAAACGGAGAAATTGGGCAAAGCCATTTAAAAACAAATGCAAGGCACCGATTCCTCAAGTACGTGAAGGAAAAAAAATAATTTGGAGTGGTGAGGGCTTTTGGTGAAACTAGACTAAAATATCAGAGCTTTGAGAAGCTTTGTCTTTTCCAAACTCAGAAGATGCTGACTAGACTCTTCCTGGAATCATCCTCAACACCTTCTTGATTTTTCAGGGCTCTGCCCTTCTCAGGAGATTCCTGGCATTCTGCTGTTCTTCCTATTTTCAACCACAGAAGTATAGACTTTGTTATCATTCTAGTCCAGAAACCAAGATCACACTTTCACAGCTGGGCTCACATCCAGTTACCTTACACTGCACAGTGACCTTCTTCTAGGAAGAAAGCCTCTTCTATAAATCTGTCACTTTTACTCAAAATTTTGGTTCCTAAGGAATACATGAAATCAGTATGCCCAGAACCTTGGAATTATTACTACCATCTCCTAGAAACTGAACAAAAGTTCTGAGTATATAAAAATATATTATTTATTTATTTATTTTTACATTGTAACATACCAGATTCCTTGTGGATGCCCTCTGTGACTATTTATCTTTGGAACCAAGGGAATGTGCCATGCACATTTCCATTTCTATTTAGGCCTTATTGAATTCTCATTAGTATCAACACAATCTGTCTATCCACTGACTCATTTTCACCTACTTAAAAAAGTTGTTATTCATAAGCCTTGGGCTCCAGTGACAGCTCTAAGTACCTCATGTAGTCACTTAAAGATATGAAAATGACACCCTAGACTTTGAGAGTGGCAGAATCTACTTTTCCACCCATAGGATTTCAAGTGTAACTTAGGCCCAGATAATTCTCTCTGATATTGGGATTTCTGATTCTTGCTCTCCTAGTATCATATTTTCTTGCTTTTTGCTATCATATCTAAAGATTTAGGTCTAGTGTCCAAAAGAGAGACCCTAAGCCTTCTTATGTGAATCTGTTTGGCAAAACTATATGTCATATTTACTCAACAAATATGGCATATAAAACAATATAGTTTGTTGAACAGAGCTCATCTAAATATATTAAACTAAACTGGTCAAATTAAATTTTATTCCAGTGAGATAGGTGAAAATTATCCCAAAAAGCAGCTTAAAAAAAGATAATTTTTATCTCCTGGATTTTTTTTTTTCACCCTTTTATACATGTGCATCTGAAGGAATTCTTTCCATGCTTCTGTGAGAAGAGCTTACACATCATGAGCCACCAGGGGGAAGAGCACATTTGGGAACTGTACCAACTCTGAGTTGGAGAAGTGAGTTTCATGTACTAATTTGTAATTATGAATGGCTGAATGTTCTAGCATATAAAAGGCAAAATAGGCAGTGATGATACAGAAGACTGAGAGAGAGACATATAGAAAAAATGAATATAGATTTTCCAGCTTCACATGTAGACAGTGTGCTTAACCTTTTTTTCTTTTCTTTTTTCTTTCTTTTTTTTTTTTTTTTTTTTGAGACAGAGTCTCACTCTATTGCCCTCAGTAGAGTGCTGTGCTGTCACAGCTCATGGCAACCTCCAGCTCTTGGGCATAGGCGTTTCTCTTGCCTCGGCCTCCCGAGTAGCTGGGACTACAGAAGATGTTTAATCTTCATGTTAATAGTTTATCATTTGCACAGAGGCTTTGGGATTCTCATGGATCTGAAAATTAAAATAATGTTATTAAATCACAAAAAAGTTATTTGAGATTGACAAGGAATTAATACACAAACACTTTCTGTGAACTTTTGATAAAAAGTGGTAGATTCAATTAGGAAGCAAGCAAAAGAGATGAACAGTTTACAGTTTACAAGAGTTTATACAAATAATTAACAACCATAACAACCATGAAGTCCTCAAAGTTATCAGTGATATGGAGATGCAAACACAATGTGATACACCTTAGATTAGATTGCTAAGCTTGATAATGGCAGAAATAGTCAAGTTTCTGTGGATACTCAATTTTGTTGAAAATGCTGTGTTGATTTTGGATAGCAATCTGGTACTAATCTACCCAATTACTATATCTGCATAACATTGTCTAACTATTATGTTGTTTGGAATATATATCCAGGAAAAAATGCACACATGTTCCTAAAGGGATGTGTTTTAAAATGTTTGTCAGAGGTACCTACTTGGCAAATACTAAGGTGGTATTTTGTTGGGATCATAGAAATGCAATATATGAGGGAGTTTTGCATGAGTCAATCTTTTTCTAAGAATCAGAGCCAATTTCCTTAGTGGTGTTAAAATCCAAACCTTGATCTCAATTTCACTCTTAATGTGGTACTATTCTTTTCAATAAATTGATTTATGAATAACAAAAATGACAAAATGATTAGATGTCCCAGGTCAAGCAGTGAATCAGGGAAAAAAAGGGAAAACTCTTCCCTTCTCCTCCTTTTGGTCTACCCCGGGCATTTAATAGAATGGATGGTGCCCAGCCACGTTGGGAAGGCTATGTACTTAGTCCACCAATTTAAGTGCTAATCTCATCTGGAAACGCTCACCAATAATAGTCTGAGTACCTTGTAGCCCACTCAAAGTGGCACATAAAATTAACTATCACAGATGCATACCATGAGGTATTGCTCAACATTTAAAGGACATCTAAATAAAATAATAATGATTATGAAAAGGTCAGAAATGGAATGATAGTTATACAACATATAATTTATATAATATAAAATAAGACAAGCATAAGGCTCAGCGCCTGTACCTCAGCGGCTAGGGCGCAAGCCACATACACTGGAACTGGTGGGTTCAAACCCAGCTCGGGTCTGCCAAACAACAATGACAACTACGACCAAAAAATAGCTGGGCATTGTGGTGGACACCTGAAGTCCCAGCTACTTGGGAGGCTGAGGCAAGAGACTTGCTTAGGCCCAAGAGTTTGAGGTTGCTGTGAGCAGTGATGCCATAGAACTCTACCAAGGGCAACAAAGTGAGACTTTGTCTCAAAAAAAAAAAAAAAAAAAAAAAAAAATACATGCCAAAAAAAACTAGCATTTAAAAAAATAATATAAAAAAGTATAAAAATTTAAAAAATAAGTAATTTATCC
>CAUYPK010152721.1:0-10817 GCA_963574355.1 Loris lydekkerianus
GATGGAGACTTTACCTCTTTCATGTTTACATGGATGGAGCTGGAACATATTCTTCTTAGTAAAGTATCTCAAGAATGGAAGAGAAAGTATCCAATGTACTCAGCCCTACTATGAAACTAATTTATGGCTTTCACATGAAAGCTATAACCCAGTTACAACCTAAGAATAGGGGGAAGGGGAAAAGGGAGGGGAGGGAGGGGGGAGGGGAGTTTGTGGGACTACATCTGTGGTGCATCTTACAAGGGTATATGTGAAACTTAGTAAATGTGAAATGTAAATGTCTTTGCACAGTAACTAAGAAAATGCCAGGAAGGCTATGTTAACCAGTGTGATGAAAATGTGTCAAACGGTCTATGAAACTAGTATAAGATGCCCCATGATCATATCAATGTACACAGCTATGATTTAATAAAAAAAAAAAAAAAAAAAAAAATGGAATGCCACAGTTCCAGCGAGCAAGCCCCATGAGGTTAGCAAAGTGCTGGAGCGTTTCCTTGATAAAAGGGCTGACTTTAAAGTCAGAGGGGTTGAAATGTGAATCAGCCTTAGGGGAGTGACTCTGGGCATGTTTATTAACTTCCTTATGCCTCAGTGTTCTCAGCCTGAGTGTGTGTATCTAAAGATGTCTACCTCCTTAAATTGAGGAAATAATTAGATAATGAGTAGAAACTCATTAAATACAGTAGCTGCATTTTTAGACATGGGATGCAGTTCCTCACTTATTCTGTACTTAGTATCCTTCTATGTAGAAATGAAGGGATAACAATGTCAACAAACATTAGTCTGCTTAAATTTCTTCTATTAAAAAGCAAGTACTTTAGCATCAATAAAACAACAGTCCCTTCTTATTAACTCCCGCCCTTGCAAAACAAGGGATATTTAAGGCATTCTTGTGGCTTAGGAACGTTGACATGAGGTGGAAAATAAATCTGTAGGAAAGATGAAGAGTATCAGGAACATTAACTATGTGGGTAAAATTAAAGACTCTTTTTTTCTTCTCTTAATTTATTTGAAAGAGAAGAGACAATTTAAATAAAAATAATAACAAACTGTAGGATTTGTCACATAAGTAGATGTAAAATATATGTCCAAGGTAGCAGAAGGAATAGAAATAGGATACATGAAAGTGATTATACATTGTAAGACTTTTTTAAGTTTTATGTGAAGTGGTACAGAATTTACTCTAGTTACTCTGTGATAAGTTCAAGTAGGATAAGAGAACCACCTAAAAATACAAAAAAGTATGGCTAAAAAGCCAACATAGAACAACAACAACAAAAATCTAAAATATATTTAATTAACTCAAATGAAGAAATGAGAAAGGAAGAATAAAAGAACAAAAATAATGGCAGAAATAGTAAAGAAATAGCAAGATGGTAGAATTAAATCCAATTATATCAATAATTAGATTATGCATTATGTTGATAAGTATAATTTGGAAAAATTTAACTTATAATTTACTCCAATTAAAAGGCAAAATTGCCAGACTGAATAAAAATTAAGAGATTCATTTTATTTATTTTTAATGATGCACAATAGATGTACATAGTTTCAGGGTACAAGTGGTAATTTAATACATACAAATAATTTGTAAAGATCAAATCAGTGTACCTGGGATATCCATCACCTTAAATATTTGTCTTTTCTTTATGCTAGAGCCATTTAAAGTCTTCTCTTAGAAATATACAATAGATCACTATAAATTGTAGTCATCCATCCTACTGTTGTATCTAACACTAGGTCTTGTTTCTTCTATCTGTATATTTTGTACTCATTAATCAACTTCTTTTCTTTCCTCCCTCCCTGCTGCCCTTTCTGTCCTCTGGTAACCACCAACCTACTCTCTAGCTTTGTGAGATCCACTTCATTAACTCACACGTGTGAGCTACAACATGCAGTATTTGGTTTATTTCACTTAGCATAATGACCTCCAGTTCCATCCAGTTACTCAAATGACAAGATTTCATTTTTATTATGGCTAAATAATATTCCACTGTGCATATATACCACATCTCTTTATCCATCCATTCATTAGTGGGCAGTTAGGTTGGCTCCTTATTTTGGCTTGTGAAGAGTGCTGATTTAGTGATTGCCTTTCTTTTGGATATATATCCAGTAGTGGAATTCTTGGATTATACAGAAGGTCTGTTTTCAGTTTTTTGAAGAACCTCTATAGTGTTCTTCATAGTGACTGTGCTAATGCACAATCCCACCAACAATGATGCTCCCCTTTCTTCAAAAAAATACACTATAAATACAAAGACACAGATAGGTTGAAAATAAAATAATGGGGGAAAGATTTGTCCTGCTAATCAGTGCAACTATGTTGGTACTCAAGAAAGTGCAAATTAACATAGGAGAATTGCCTACGATAAAGAGGTAATTTATCAACTTTAAAATGATTAGAGAAGGTTATCCAGAAAAACAAATAATCCTGAATGTATGTGCTCCTAATAATAGAGCTTTAAAATACAAGAAACAAAGGTGACAAAATTTAAGGAAGAAACAGACAAATTCATTATTCTAGATGTTTAACACATCTCTGTCATTAATGGATAGATCAATTAGATATAAAAGCAGCAAGAATATAGAAGAAGAATCACTCTGTCAACCAACATGACCTTACCTGAAGCATATAAAACATTCAAACATTCCACCTAACAATAGTAAACTACATTATTTTCAAGTGCACGTGTAATACTAACCAAGGTATACCAAATACTGAGGAATAAGTCTCAATAAATTTCAAGGGATTTATATTTTACAGTGTATTTTCTCTGGGCACAGGATAATTAAATCACAAACCATATGATATCTATAAATCCCCAATTTTGGAAATTATACAAGATATTTCTAAATAATTCACAAATAAAACTAAAACAGTAAGAATAATTAAAACATTTTGAACAAATCAACATTAAAAATATAATATGCAAAAATTGATGAGATGCTAAAACTGTGCTTAACAGGAAATTTTTACCATTAAATGTTCATGTTAGAAGAGAAGAAAGTTTTAAAATTAATAATCTCACATTTCGCCTTGAGAAGTTAGAAAAATTCAGTCTCAATTAAGCAGAGGAAATAAAATTTCTTTGAAAAGATTAATTAAATTGGTTTAACTCCTAGCAAAATTGATCAAGGAGGGGGGTGGAGATAGAGAGAGAACAGATTATTAACATCAGGAAGGGAAGAGACAGTATCAGTAAAAATCCTACAGACATTAAAAATATAGCAAGGGAAAACTGTGAAAAAACAGGCCATAAATTAAAAAATGTATAAATTCACTTGAAACCACAGTTTACCAAAACACAAAATGAATTAGAAAAATATGAATGGCATTGTAGCCATTAAAGACATGTAACTCTTTATGAAAATTTTCTTTTCGAAAAGACAGCTCTGGGGGCAGATCATTTGCTGGTTACTTCTGTCAAACACTCCACAGAGCTCTATCAGACACAACACAAAAGGAGATATAGGAATAGCAAAGAAAGCCTTGAAACAACACTTAATGTAGTCTTGAGGGGAAAGCAACTCACAATCCCACAATGCATACTACCTGATACACACTAAAAGGCTTAAAATCAAAAAGACCTAGTGACAATGTTAAATGCTGGCAAGTATTCATGCCAACTAGAACTTTTATATATTGCTAGTGTACTAATTAATCTAAGAGAAAAGAAAACACATGATCATGAAATAGTAGTACAAGAATGTCTATAGACAGTGTTAAAAAAATTAATAGCCCCTAACTAGCAACAAACCAATATATGTCAATAGAAAATTAGAAAAAATACATCACAGAATATTTGTACAATGTAATACTACTCAGCAACAAAAAAAAGAACAAACTACTAATGAATTGCCTGATATATCATGATGATAAATAAAAGCAAGATACAAAATGCAATTCCATTTTCATGAAGCTTCAGGACAGAAAAAACTCAATCTATGACGATTTGCTTCCATGAGTAAGGAAGACTAGCTGGCAAGGAGCAGGGGCTTGGTGTGCTGTTCCACTGTCTCTCTGATGGGAAAATATCCTTGATTTGTTGTACTGTTTCTTGATTTCCCACCATGGCAGTTTGTAAGCACCAACATACAATCACTGAATGTAGATTTGGGAAGAGATGTGCAGAATTATGTGGCTTAGAGCTGGCTCTAGCATATCACTTGCCCTAAGGAACTTTTCTGGTGAATGTAAATGTTCTGTACCTTGGCTGGGTTGGCAGTCACACTGGGTGCACACAATTTGCCAAAACTCATTGCACTAAATCATTAAGATCTGCATATTTGACTGTATGTAAATTTTGTCTCAATGAAAAAGAAAAGACTAAGGTATAATACTATACCCAGGATATGGGCATTTAAGTGACTAAAACACCCTCAAACCAATAGAGTATGTTTTTCTGAGAAACTACCTGCATAGGAGAGATGGCTGAGGGAGGTGCTGAAATCGGAGTGCGTGGGTTATGTTTGCAGCACCTCAGTGGAGGTGGCCCCTCCCCGTGGCATCTGTCCTGTTTATAACTTCTTGCTGCTCTTCTTATAGCAGAGATTGTGCACAATCCATCCTACAAAATAAATCTGTCCCTTCTCTCATGCTGGATTGGGAGTTTGGGTTGAAGCCGGCACTTGTCCCATCAGGCTGATAATTGGAGCCATTATCCTGGGACCAAGTCTTGCTTCTGGTATCTCTCTCTCTCTCTCTCTCTCTCTCTCTCTCCTCTCTCTCTTTCTCTTTTCTTTCTCTCTTTTCATTTTTTTGGGGGGTGGGGTCTCAGCCTAACTCACAGCAACTTCAAACTCCTGGGCTTAAGCAATCCTCTTGCCATAGCAGGGCCTACAGGTGTCCACCACAGCTCCTGGCTGAATTTTCTACTTTTAGTAGAGATGGAGCCTTGGTCTTGCTCAGGCTAATGTCGAACTCCTGAAGTCAAGGGATCCACCTGCCTCAGCTTCTCTCTACTCATTTTTGTCTTAATTTTTCTGACTTTTAAGAGTGACAAGTTATGTTTAGCTGAATTCATTTCTCTATTCTTAAAACTTTTTCTACATGTTAGATTTGGTTTTGGACTGCTCTATGAGGTTATGTGCAGTTAATACACACCCTTTGAAGATGTTGTTAGTGACTCTAAACTAGGAGCTCAGCAACAAATAATGAAATCCTTGTCCCTGACCAGATGACTCTGCAACAGAACCTAAATTCTGCTGGTATATTGTGAGAATCCGACTCCTCCCAGACAAATCTCCCTTTTATACTCCACCAGCCATGAGTTAGAAAACAGTCCCTCTCATTAATGGATTTGTTGCTGAGCGTTATTTGGCCTTTTATTTTATTTTGGGTCAGAGGTTTCAAAGCCTCACCTCTTTTTTTTTCTGCCTGTAAACCCCCCATTATCTCTCCATATAGATCTGTCATTGATATGGGTCTATAAATACACACGGCTTTGTTTATATAGACATATAATATGTGTGCCTGACTGCTGTCTCTGTGTGTTCACAGCAAGTTTATATTTGGACAAAACTTTTGAAAGCCAAATTTGACACAATGCAGAGGCAGCTGGTGGGGGTGGTGGGGGAAGAGCCACTGTTATCAGCACAGAAAGCCCGGGTGAGGCACGGATACTCTGAATGCTAAGTGTTCACTGGGGACAGAAGACTGAGGATGCAGAGGAGGGAAAGGAGAGGAGCGCAGGAGAGAGACAGGCACATACCCATTCAGCGCGTCTTTTGTTTAGCTTTTGCTACCAGTAGGGACATGCTCGAAATCAAAATTCTCAGTGGAGAGAACTCAGTCTCTGCTCTGCCAGTTGTCTCCCGACTCTTTCAAACTTAGCTGCCTGAGAGAGCCACTTGTTCCTAAGCAAAGCCTTAAGGACTAAGATAAGTGGGGTGGGGGGCAGGGGGAAGAATAATTAAAATAAATTAAAGGGTGAATGGGGGGATGGGAGATCATGCCTGGTCCTGCAGCTCAGCCTGAGGCTCTCAGGCTTGAAAGGACAGGACTGGGCAGGATTATTCCAAGTAGAGTGGCTTTCTCCAAGCCTTGCCCCTACAAATAGTGATGCTCACAGTCGCCCCTGAGTCAGGCTAGTGTCCATGTGACCTGTGCCCCTCAAATCTGACAACTTTGTGGGTTAGTAGCAACAACTAGCAGTGTGCATATATTTTAAACAGCTCTACACATTGTTCTCAGTCTTTCATATTTTATGAGGTTATTTATTTGTTTATTTTATTAAGTAGATCAGTGGTTCTCAACAGGAGGTGATTTTCCCTCCTAAGAAGGATTTGGTCATGTCTGGAGGCATTTTTGTTTGTCTAAATAGGTATGAGCTATTGGTGTCGTTAAGTATAAAGATGACAGATAAAATATAGGATGCTAACTTACATTTAAATTTCAGATAAACAAAGACTTTTTTAATTTCAGAAGGTGCCAAACATTATACAGGTCATGCTCATTCTAAAAAATTATTCATTTCTTTTATCTGAAATTCAATTCTAACTGGGCTTCCTTTATTTTTATTCTCTGAATGCTGATAAACATCCTACGATGTATATAATAGTACACCCCTGTCCTGACAAGGAATGTTCCAGCCCCAAATCTCAAGAATACTAAAGTTAAAACCATGCAGTAGAAGATATTTAATAGTATAGTTCAAACACTAGGGAGTAGATGATTTTAAATTTTGAACATGTACTATACTGAATATAACGTGTCAAATGAACACACATTTCTTACAGAGTCATTAATACACACTTGTATGTATAAACATTTTCTTTTTTTTTTGTTAATGTAGGAGCATTGAATCAAACGTTTTATTCACCCTTTTAGGATGAGGAAAACAAATAATATAAAATAAGTCATCTCAAACCATTTTCAATGTTTTACAAAATGCTCACACAGCAAATACCAAAAGCTTCAACACACTCTTTCATTAACTTCTGCTGTAATAAATGCCACATTAATAAACATACAAATTTCTTCTGTATCTAACTTAGGAGTTGAATTATTGAATTACTAATTCTTATGATGTTACTCATACATATTTTTATTCATACATTTTAATGAGATTATTGCCAATACATACATTATTTTATTTTTACATTAAGCCAATGTCTGTCATGCAGCCATCAAAAACCTTACAGTAAGTTACCCAGGTTTGTAGTCTAATTTAGACTCTAGCTTCTTAGAATCAGCCACTTTCCTGACTGCTTTCATGAAGTCTTCCTGTACTACAAAATCATGATCAGCACGAATTGTAAACATACCTGCTTCAGTACAAATATTTCTCAGGTCTGCCCCATTAAAGCCATCTGAAAGTTTCACAATTGCTTCATAATTTATTTCTCCATGCTTTGTAATAGGACCTGCATGGATTTTCAGTGTGTCTAATCTCTGCTTGTTCATTTGACAAACTAATATGTATTTTTCTATCTAATCTTTCTGGATGTAGTAAAGCAGGATCCAGCATATCTGGTCTGTTTGTAGCCATGATCATTTCAACTCTATGCAGATTATCAAATCCATCCATTTGATTCAGAAACTCCATTAAAGTTCTCTGGATTTCTGTCAGCTGAAGTACCCTCAGAAAACTGACGACCACTGATAGCATCTATTTCATCCAGAAAAATGATGGATAGCTGATGGTCCCTGGCATAATTAAACATTTCTCTGATCAAACGAGCACTTTCACCAATGTACTTGTCTACAATAGAGCTAGATACAACCTTTAAGAAATTACAGTCCAACTGGCTAGCAACAGAGCATGCCAAGAGTGTCTTCCCTGCTCCTGGTGGTCCATATAACAAACAGCCTTTTGAAGGTATTATTCCTACATGCCAAAATAATTCTGGGTTTGTAAGAGGTAATTCTATCACCTCTCTTAATTCCAGGGTCTGTTCTGATAATCCTCCAATCTCAGCATAAGAAACATTCCCTGGGTCTTCATGAGACATGTTGTAAACTAGTGGATCTACCTCTCTTGGTAAATATCTCATGATAGTGAGCATAGTCACAGCCAAACCAACTCTTGTTCCTGGCTTCAGCTTACTTTTGTGAAGCTGTCTACAACAACCCACAACATACCTTGGTCCATTTGTAGCTTTAACAATAAATTTTTCTTCTGTTAATTGTTTAAGCATTTCACCCACAATCTGCCCAAAACTTTGTAGGGCCTTCAGATCATTTTCAGACTTTTCATACTGTTTGGTAAGTTCTTTTAACTGTTCTCTTAACTCCTTAAGGTGGCCGTCGATCTCCTTGTGCTCCAGCAGCTTCTTGCGGTAGTCCTGAAGCACCTTATCTCTAGGGTCCACCATGATGAGAAGGCGTCACTCTGTATAAACATTTTCAACCCTAACTTGAGACTTTTCAGGAAAAAAGTGAGCCTGTGCTCCTTCATCTCTCCATAGAATGAGCTGAGAGATGTTTGTTTATAGGCCAAATAATAATCCTCAGAAATATTAGGTCCTGGGATCTGTAAAGGTTACCTTATTTGAAAAAAGAATATTTGCCAACGTGATTGAGTTAAGCATCTCAAGATGGGTAGATTATTTTGGTGGGTACTAAATACCTTCAGAAGTGTCCTTATAAGACAGAGGCAAAGAGAGATTTGTCACACAAGGATGAGAAAATGTGACAGAAGCAGAGTGAGATGTGGGGGAGCCAGCCCTGGTCTTGGAATGATGCACCCACAAGCCAAGGAGTGCCAGCAGTCACTGGACAGGAGAGTATCCTCCTCTAGAGTCACTGCAGAGAGTGCAGCCCTGCTGAAACCTTCATTTCAGCCCAGCAAAATCAACATTGGACTTCTGCCTCCCAAACTGTGAGAGAATAGATTTCTATTATTTTAACTCACCATGCTCATCTATTACAGGAGCACAGGAAACTAATATAGTGTTTCTTGGCAGAGCAAAATCAGAGACCACTCTTTCCAGCAGAGTATGTACCAGAAATGGAATAAACATGAACTGTTCGGCTCAAGAGATAGAATCAGAGGCAACATGGATTTTTTTTTTCTTTTTATATTTTTATTTTTTTTTAATTGTTAAATCATAGCTGTGTACATTAGTGCAATCAAGGGGTACAATGTGCTGGTTTCATATACAATCTGAAATATTCTCATCAAACTGTTCAACCTAGCCTTCATGGCATTTTCTTAATTATTGTATGTAGACATTTATATTCTGATTTAGTAGGTTTCGCCTGTACCCATTCTAAGATGCACTGTAGGTGTGGCCCCACCCATTACCCAACCTCCACCCTAACCTCCCCCCTCCTTTTCCCTCCCTTGGCCCTTTCCCCATATTCTTGTGCTATAGTTGAGTTATAGCCTTCATATGAAAGCTATAAATTAGCTTCATAGTAGGGCTGAATACATTGGATACTTTTTCTTCCATTCTTGAGATACTTTGCTAATAAGAATATGTTCCAGCTCCATCCATGTAAACATGAAAGAGGTAAAGTCTCCATCTTTTTTTAAGGCTGCATAATATTCCATGGTATACATGTACCACAGTTTGCTAGTCCATTCGTGGGTCAATGGGCACTTGGCTTCTTCATGACTTAGCAATTATAAATTGGCCTGCAATAAACATTCTGGCATAAATGTCTTTGTTATCTTGTGATTTTTGGTCATCTGGATGCATACCTAGTAAAGGAATTATAGGATCGAATGGCAGATCTATTTTTGGATCTCTAAGTATACTCCAAGCATCCTTCCAAAAGGAATGTATTAGTGTCCATTCCCACCAGCAGCGTAGAAGTGTGCCTTTTTCTCCACGTCTATGCCAACATCTCTGGTTTTGGGATTTTGTTATGTGGGCTACTCTTACTGGGTTTAGGTGATATCTCAAAGTAGTTTTGATTTGCATTTCTCTGATGATTAAGGATGATGAGCTTTTTTTCATGTGTTTGTAGACTGTGCGTCTGTCTTCTTTAGAGAAGTTTCTCTTCAAGTCCTTTTCCCACCCTGAGATGGGATCCCTTGTTCTTCTCTTGCTAATACATTTGAGTTCTCTGTGGATTCTGGTTATTAAACCTTTATTGGAGGTATACCTGCAAATATTTTCTCCCATTCTGAGAGCTATCTGCTTGCTTTGCTTACTATGTTCTTGGGTGTGCAGAAGATTTTTAGATTGATCAGGTCCCAGTAGTGTATTTTTGGTAATGCTTCAATTGCCTGGGGAGTCCTCCTCATAAAATGTTCACCCAGGCTGATTCCTTCAAGAGATTTCCATGCACTTTCTTCAAGTATTTTTATAGTTTCATGTCTTAAGTTTAAATCTTTTATCCAGTGAGAGTCTATCTTAGTTAATGGTGAAAGGTGTGGGTCCAGTTTCAGTCTTTTACAAATCACCAGCCAGTTTACCCAGCACCATTTGTTAAATAGGGAATCTTTTCCCCACTGAACCTTTTTAATTGGCTTGTCAAAGATTAAATAATGGTAAGTAGCTGGATTTGTGTCTTGGTTCTCTATTCTTTTCCAGACGTCTACTTCTCTGTTTTTGTGCCAGTACCATGCTGTTTGATCACTATCGATTTATAGTACAGTCTGAGTTCTGGTAGCGTGATTCCCCCGCTTTGTTTTTATTTCTGAGTAATGTTTTGGCTATTTGAGGTTTTTTCTGATTCCATATAAAATGAAGTATTTTTTCAAGATCTTTAAAATATGACAATGGAGCTTTAATAGAAATTGCATTAAAATTATATATTGCTTTGGGTAGTATAGACATTTTAACAATGTTGATTCTTTCCAGCCATGAGCACGGTATGTTTTTTCATTTGTTAATATCGTCAGCTATTTCTTTTCTTAATG
>CAUYPK010152722.1:0-28339 GCA_963574355.1 Loris lydekkerianus
AAAAAAAAAAAAAAAAAAAGACACAACTCCCTTCACCTTATCCTCCAAAGAAAGTGAAATACTTAGGAATATACCTAACAAAAGAGGTGAAGGACCTCTATAAAGAAAATTATGTAACCTTAAGAAAGGAAATACCAGAGGACCTTAACACTTGGAAGAACATACCATGCTCATGGCTAGGAAGAATCAACATTGTTAAAATGTCTATACTTCCCAGAGCAATTTACCGATTCAACGCCATCCCTATTAAAATACCAACATCCTAGTTTCAAGACTTGCAAAAAATGATTTTGTGTTTTGTATGGAAGCAGAAAAAAAACAAACTGTATAGCTAAGGCAGTTCTTAGTAATAAAAACAAAGCTGGGGGTATCACCATACCAGATTTTAGGCTGTATTACAAGGCCATAGTGGTCAAGACAGCATGGTACTGGCACAAAAATAGAGACAGAGACATTTGGAATCAAATAGAAAACCAGGAAATGAAATCAACAACTTACAGCTACCTAATCTTCGATAAACCAAAGAAGAGCATCCACTGGGGGAAAGACTCCCTATTCAATAAATGGTGCTGGGAGAATTGGATATCCACATGTAAAAGACTAAAAGTAGACCCACACCTTTCTCCACTCACAAAAATTGACTCAAGATGGATAAAGGATTTAAATTTAAGGCATGAAACAATAAAAATCCTCAAAGAAAAAAATAGGAAAAACACTGAGAGATATGGGCCTGGGGAAAATTTTTATGAGGAAGACTGCCATGGCAATAGCAACAACTGCAATAATAAACAAATGGGATTTAATTAAACTGAAAAGCTTCTGTACAGCCAAGGAGACAACAACCAAAGCAAATAGATAACCTACCCAATGGGAAAGGATATTTGCATATTTTGAATCAGACAAACACTTAATAACCAGGATCTATACAGAACTTTAATTAATTCACAAGAAAAAAAACAATAATCCCATACATCAATGGGGAAGAGAGATGAATAGAATCTTCTCCAAAGATGACAGACGAATGGCCAGCAATCATATGAAAAAATGCTCATCATCCATAATTATTGGAGAAATTCAGATTAAAACCACCCTGAGATATCACCTAACCCCAGCGAGACTGGCCTATATCACAAAACCTCAAAACTGCAGATGCTGGCGTGGATGTGGAGAGAAGGGAACACTTTTACACTGCTGGTGGGAATGCCCACTAATACAACCTTTTTGGAAGGAAATATGGAGAACCCTGAAAGAACTCAAGCTAGACCTCCCATTTGATCCTGCAATCCCATTACTGGGCATCTATCCAGAAGGAAAAAAAAAAACTTTTATTATAAAGACACTTGTACTAGACTGTTTATCGCAGCCCAATTTACAGTCGCCAAAATGTGGAAACAACTCGACGCAGGAATGGATCAGCAAGCTGTGGTATATGTATATGATGGAATATTATTCAGCCATAAAAAAATAGGGATTTTTTAGCATTTGTACTAACCTGGATGGAGGTGGAACACATTATTCTTAGTGAAGCATCACAGGAGTGGAGAAGTATAAATCCTATGCACTCAATTTTGATTTGAAGACAATTAATGACAATTAATGACATGGTGAGGCATGGGGGAAGGGGAGAGCAGACAGAGAAGGAGGGAAGGGCTGAGGGAGAGGAAAAGAAAGAACAAGAAAAGAAAATAGTGACTAATTTTCACATAAATTTGTTTTAATTTTGATCAAAGTATATTACTTAAACATTAATTCTTAACATGTTAATGTGTTTAGGATATTGTATCCTCATTTATAAGTGACATATGTTTGTAATTTCTCTTTTATAATATATTTTCTCCAACTTTTATATCAAGTGTACCTATATCAAGTAGAATGATTTTGATGTATTTTTTCTTTTTCTATTGTCTATAAGATTTAGCATGATCTGTTTTTTGAAGTTATTTTTTACTTTTTTTTATAAATATTAGTTGTCTATTTTTTGATACTTAAAAAAAAAAGTTAACTGATGACTCCATACTGAATCTCAGAGTCAAAGCATTCTATAATAGGCATACTCTTGTTTGACAATGTGAATGTTACTTTCTTTGCATTATTATTATTATTATTTCTCAATATTTCAATGAAGCAATTGTCTTTTCCTTTTCTGAAGGTATTTTGTTTACAAGGTTTTGTTTCTAATCCTTATCTTAAACATTGTTATTTTTATTAAATTTTAAGTCTTTTTAATTATGTGAAGGCAAAACAAAAAAATAAAAATGGAAACCTAATTAACACATGTATATGTAAAAATAAAAATTAAAAAAAATATAACATGAATAACTTTTACTGTGGAATCTAGACATAAGACTTAGGCTGCCATATACTAACCATGGGAAATGTTTTTGTCTCATAGAAATGTGGTGCTTTCAAGAATGAAACTGTTTATTATGATAGCTTTTGGTTGAAATTGCTTTACTCTGGGGGCCTTTTGAGCATTAGTAATTAGTGCCATCTTTGAATGAAGTAGAATGATACCCCACTAATGCTACTATCTGGGTACAATTAATAGTGTTTCAGGAGTAGGAGCCAGTGTGCATTCAGGAAATACATATCATTTTGCAATGACAAAAATGATTTTGGCTTCATTTTCATTAATGTAAGCTAATACTCTGAATATTAAGACATTAAAAAAAACTAAAGCAGCTATACATTCTAAAATCTTTAAAGTAATTTTTAAAAATCTCTGTCATCACATAAATTATAACCTGTATTAATTGATCAGACGACAAAATAAAAACTGAACTGAAATATTAAAAATGTCCAAAATGAGCTTTTGAAGTGCTTTTAATAGAATAGTAGTTGACCAAAGCTATTCTGTGTCATGTAAGTGTCCCAACCAAAATGTTAATTAACTTCTTTAGAAAGAGCACTTGACATGTAAGGGGGATCTTAAATAAATCACACTAACATACATGTATATCAGCTTTGCTGTCTTAAAGGAAAAAGATTAGGTGGTATCCCCTGAAGTTCCCAGAGATGACTGACCCACCTGCATGGTGGATGCAGTTAAATAATAGGATGCAGACTTAAAGCATCCCTGACAACTTCACACAACTGGGGAAAGGAAATGAACCTCCAAATAGGCTAGGTCTTCTGATATGCTTTCCTATTACCCATATTTCCATTTTTTTATGTTTCTCTTTTCTCTACTGTCAGGAAGGGCCACCTTCAGAGGACCAGTTCAGTCCAGTATGGTATCAACCTGGTAGAGATGAGGGATACCAGTGCCTACCACAGTAAGTAAATTCAAAGTGAAATGCTGGTTTTAAAGCCTTACACGAAACTGCTGTTGTTACATGTAGGGATTTAGATTGACATTTATCTAGAAAAGACTGATCCTAGGACTTTTTTAATGGACTTTGTGCCACACACACTTTTCACATGAAGATAATTTATTAGTATTGTGGCACAAATCATGTTTTTTCTAAATGAAAACAATGCTATCTCAATATGTGAAATACGAGGTTAGCTATAATGTGCTACACAGATATAAGGGACTGGTTTCTTGGAAGTATTTTGAGGGAGGCTAGTGTTTAGAGAGGATGAAGAATTTTACATGCAAAGATAAGCAAATCTCTGAGAAACTTGTGGACAAATTGATATTTTACAACTATATTGAAACTTCTGCTTTTGGCCAAGATGGAAACGATTTTGGACAAAATACACAAAGCGATGGTTTTCAAAACATTTATGTCAGGTAACAAAGAACCATGATCCCTGAGAGATGGGAAACAGATGAGGTGAGCCAGTGATTACCTGAGATTACTGACATGGAAGAGTTTCCAGGCTGAGCTTGAGAAGATGGAGCTGGGGTTCAGGAATATCAAAATGGTGAAAGTCCACTAAAAGGTATTAGAAAAGAGAGAGAGCTGTACAAAAAGAGAACTCCAGAGATCTCAGTTCAGTTGTTTAAGAAGTCATCAGCACACATATGGGAGAAAAATACTTGAGGTTAGGGAAAGAAAATACTCCAAAGGGTTAGGGGTGCTCAGTATTCACATAGGGCCAGGAAAAGTACCTATATGCACCAAGACTAAAAACATTGTTATACATAGGGTATTAGATAAAGAGTACACGTAAGAGTGTCTGCATGGTAATGGGGAATAATTAGCCCTACATTAAGCAGCATCCCAGTCCTACCTTACAAACTGAAGGAATGAAATTGTTTCCAATGGGAGAGGGGCTCAAGAATTCTAAAAATACCCAGTACTTAACAGGTAAAATTCACAATGTCTCCTATCCAATATAATTACCAACCTGCAAAAAACCAGAAAATAGGTTCAAAAATGAGAAACATTAATAAATAGAAATTGACCCAAATGTTAGAAATATCAAGCAAGCACATAATTATTAAAATGTATTCCTTATATTCAAAAGTTAAGTACAGATATGGAATATACATTTTTTTTTTAAATGAGACAGAGTCTCACATTATTGCCCTTGGTAGACAGCCATATCATCACAGCTCACAGCAACCTAAAACTCTTGGGCTCAAGCAATTCTCTTGCCTCAGCCTCCCAAGTAGCTGGGACCACAGGCGCCTGCCGCAACACCTGGCTTTTTTTTTTGTTTTAGCAGGCCCGGGCTAGATTCGAACCCACCAGCCCTATGTATGTGGCTGGTGCCCTACCCACTGAGCTATAAGCGCTGCTGGAATATACATTTTTTAAAGGACCCAAATTGAAATTCCAGAGATGAGAACTTGTGTGTGAAATATAAAACACCAGACAATATTAACATCAGAATACATACTGTAGAAAAGAATGGTGAACTTGAAGATATAGCAATCAGAACTTTCGGAAAAAAAAAAAAAACACAGAAAGAAAAAATTTTAATGAAAAGAGCATCACTGAGCTATGTGACAACCTCAAGTGGTATAATACTGGGTTTCTGGAGTCCCTAAAGGAAATAAGGGGGGACAGGGGGTAGAAAAGGATTGGAAGGAGTAATAGTGAAATTTTTTCCAGATTTAATAAAAACTTTGAATTCACAGATACAAGAAGTTCAACAAACCCTACACACAAGAAGCATAAAGAAAATGACATTGAGATACATCATAATTGAATTGCTTAAAACAAGTAATAAAGAGGAAATCTTAAGGCAGCCGGACACATCACATACAGAGAAAAAAAATGACAGCAGTTTTCTTTTCAGAAACAATGCAACCTAAAAGAGAATGGAGCAACATTTATGTTGTATTTAAAAAAGAAGTAAATCTAGAATTCTACACTAAGCAAAAATATCTTTCAAACACAAGGCAAAATAGATAAATCAATTTTGAAAAAGATGAGCAAACTTAGAAATTTATACTTTCTGATTTCTAAACTTACTATGAAGCTACAGTAATCAAGGCACTGTAGTACTGGCTTACAGATAGACATACAGGTCAATGGAATAGAATTGAAGAGTTCAGAAGTAATTCTTCACGTTTACACTAATTCAGTTTGTTTCTTGTTTTGTTTTTGGCTGGGGCTGGGTTTGAACCTGCCACCTCCAGTATATGGGGCCAGCGCCCTACTCCTTTGAGCCACAGGTGCCGCCCCTAATTCAGTTTTTTTGAAAGGGTGCCAAAACAATTCACTGGGGGGAAATAATAGCCTTTTCAACAAATGGTGCTGGAAAAACTGGATACCCACTCACAAAAGAATGGTTTAAAACCCCTACTTCATACCATATATAAAAATTAATTTAAAATGTACCGTAAGAGCTTAAACCACATAACTCTTAATAAAAAACATAGGTATAAGTTTTCATGACCTTGGATTAGACAATGGATTGTTAGGTTCCAAAAGTAAAGCAACAAAAGAAAAAATAGATAAATTCATTTTAAAAAACACCCCAAAACTTCTATTCTTCAAAGGATATCCTCAGGGAAGTGAAAAGACAACATACAGAATGGGAAAAAGAAATTCAAATCATATACATGGTAAAGGACTTACATCTAGAACATAAAAAGAATATAATTCAATAATAAAAATAAAATATTAAAAACAAGCAAATTGGCTTGGCACCTGGGCTCAGTGGTTAGGGTGCTAGCCACATAACACTGGGGCTGGTGGATCTAACCCAACCCAGGCCTGCTAAACAGCAATGGCAACTACAATAAAAAAATCGCCAGGCATTATGTCAAGCACCTGTGGTCTCTGCTACTTGGGAGGCTGAGGCAAGAGAATCACTTAAGCCCAAGAGTTTGAGGTTGCTATGAGCTGTGACACCACAGCACTCTACCAAGGGTGACATAGTAAGACTGTCTCAAAAACAAAACAAAATAAAAACAAAGAAAAAAACAGGTAAAATATCTTACAATCATTTGTACATCTTCTTTGAAGAATTGAAGAATTGAAGACAATTCTTCAAAGAAGATGTACAAATGATAAGCACAAGAAATATGCTTATTATCAGCCATTAGAAAAATGCTGAAAATCAAAACCACAACGAAGCTTATTCTGGACCTAGAGTAGTGAAAACAATTCTGAAAAAGAAGAAAGTTGGTGGCCTCATACTATCTGGTTTCACAACTTACTACAATACAATAATAAAGACAGTGTGGCATTGACATAAAGATTGATATGTGAGTCTAGAAATAGACCTACAATTGATTTTTTTTTTTCCCTAGTGATGGTTATAAGGGCAGTTGTAATTGAGTCTTGACAAAGGTGCCAAGGCAATTCAGGATAGAAAGCATAGTCTTCAATGAATGATACTGGGACAGTTGGATAGCTATATGCAAAAGATAAATTTGGACAGTGGATATAAACACAGAAAAAGATGAATTTAGACACACAAAAGATAACTCAAAATATATCTAAATGTAAGAACTAAAACTGTAAAATGCCTATAAGAAAACTTAGGATAGGGCGGCACCTGTGGCTCAGTGACTAGGGCACCGGCCCTATATACTGAGGGTGGTGGGTGAGAACCTGGCCCCAGCCAAACTGCAACAAAAAAAATAGCTGGGCGTTGTGGAGGGCACCTGTGGTCCCAGCTACTCAGGAGGCTGTGGCCTAAGAAGTAGAGGTTGCTGTGAGCTGTGACACCATAGCTCTCTACGGAAGGCAACAAAGTGAGACCCTGTCTCTATTAAAAAAAAAAAAACAACTTAGGACAAAGTCATTGAAACTTTTGATTAGGCAAAGATTGTTTTTTTTAAGAGTCTCAGAATTTTTAGATATACAATACAAAAAATATAATTGATGAAAAAATCTGATAAATTGGACTTCAAGCAAATTTTAAAATTTCATGCTTCAAAAGATACCAGTATAAAAATGAAAAGGCAAGTTACAAATTGGAAGAAAATATTTGCAAATCATATAAAATATGGATAAAGCATATGTATCTACAATATATAAAGACTTCTTTTAACTCAATAATAAAAAAATTAAAATTTGGGCAAGATATTTGAATAGAGATTTTACCAAAGAAAATATATAAATGGCTAGTAAACACATGAAAACGTATATGACATTATTAGTCATCACGGAAATGAAAACTAAAACCAGGATGAGATACTGCTCGACATATGCTAACACTTGTAATCAAAAAGATAAGTCACAAGTGTTAGTGAGAATGTGGGGAAATGGAATACGTTGCTGGTGGGACTGTAAAATAGCATAGACAGTTTGGGAAACAATTTGTCAGTTTCTTCAAGAGTTAGGCATAAAGTATTGTGTGACCCAGCAAATCCATCCCTAGAGGACTACCTAAAATAAGTAAAAATACATGTTCCCCCAAAGACTTGAACATGCATGTTCATAGTGGCATTATTCATAATAACTAGAATCTAAACGTCCATCAGTTAGTCAATGGATAAATAAAATGTGGTGTATCTATAAAATGAAATGCTGTTGCACTGTAAAAAGAACAATATACTGATGCATTGCTATAACATAGATATATCTCAGTTATGCCATGTGATACAAGCTGAAAAACACCATAGTTTCTGTGTTTACGTTTTCAGGATTTTGGATATATTCTATAATTGGATTGTGATGGCTGTACAACTCTATAAATTTCAAAATTCATTGAACTGTGTACTGTAAAAGGTGAATTTTATAAGTTGTAGATTGTACTTCAATAAAGTTATTTCTTAAAGGTCAGTTTGTTATTAAGATTCTCAAAAACAGGGTGGCGCCTGTGGCTCAGTGAGTAGGGCGCCGGCCCCATATACCGAGGGTGGTGGGTTCGAACCCAGCCCCGGCCGAACTGCAATCAAAAAAATAGCCGGGCGTTGTGGTGGGTGCGGAAATATTTAATGCAATTGGATTTGGCAACAATTTCTTCAGTATCTTGTTACACCAAAATCATGGACAGCCAAAAAATTTTAGACAAATGAGACTTCATCAAAATTAAAAACATTGATGCATCAGAGAACACCAACAACATAGTGAAAAGACAGTCCACAGAATGGGAGAAAATATTTTCAAGTCATGTATCTGGTAAGGATTTAATATCTAAAATATATAAAGAACTTCTAAAATTCAACTACAGCTAGTAAAAGCATAGCCTGCTTTGCAAATGGGCAAAGGGCCTAGTATGGTAGCTCACACCTGTAATCCCAGCACTTTGGGAGGCCAAGGCAGAGATTTGCCAAGGTCAGGAGTTTTGAGATCAGCCTGGTAACATAGTGAGACCTCATCTGTACAAAAATTAAAAATTAAAAAAAACCCACATATATATATTAGCCAGGTGTGGTGGTGTACACATGTAGTCCCAGCTACTCAGGAGGCTGAGCCAGAGGATTGCTTGAGCCTGGGAGTTGGAGATTGCAGTAAGCTATGGTTGTACCACTGCACTCAGCCTGTATGACAGAAGGAGGCCTTGTCTTCAAAAAAAAAAAAAAAGGTCGAAGGATTTGAATAAACATTTCTTCAAAGAAGATATACAAATGGTTAAAACGCACATGAAAGGATTCCAACATCATTAATAATTAGGGAAATGCAAATCAAAACCATAATGAGATACCACTTCAATCTATTAGGATGGTGGGTATTATTTTTTAAAAAACCATACGTTGGTAAGGATGTGTAGAAATTGAAATACTAGTACATTGTTGGTAGGAATATAAAATGGTGCAGCTGTCTTAAGAAAACAATATGGCAGGTCCTCAAAAAGTATATGTAGAGTTACTATATCATCTAACAATTCCACTCCTGGGCTTATTTTCAAAAGAAATTAAAACAGGATTGTATACCCACATTCATAGCAGCATTATTCACAAGACCCAAAATATAGAACAACCCAAATGTCCACCAGTGGAAGACTAGATGAACAAAATATGGCAGATACATGTAGTGGAACATTATTTAGCATTAGTGAAATGAAATTCTACTACATGGTACAACATGGATGAATCCTGAAGACATGCTAAGTGAAGTAAGCCAGACACAGAAGACAGGTCTCATGGGAGTCTACTCATAAGAGGTGCCTGGAAGAATCAAATTCATAGAGACAGAAAGTGGAATGGAGCTGTGGGGAGAGGAACTGGAAGTTACTGTTTAACGAGGATAGGGTTTAGTTTGGGGATGAGGAAAACGTTCTGGGAATGGTGGTGATGGTTGCACACAGTGTGAACATACAGTAGTCACCCTTATCCATGGTTTTGTTTTCAGTGGTTTCAGCTACTGCAGGTAAATACTGTCCAAAAATATTAAATGGAAAATTCTACAGACAGTTCATGCAATTTAAATTGCATACCATTCTTTCCTGAGTAGCATGATTAAATCCCATGCTGTCCCACTCAAGATGTAAATCACCCCTTTGTCCAGCATATCCACACGTATATGCTACCCACTTACTTAGTGGCCATCTAGTTGTAAGACTGACTGTACTTCTCACAGTACTTGTGACCAAGTAACCCTTATTTTACTTAATAATGTCACCAGAGTACAAGAATAGTGATGTTGGCATATTGTTATAATTATTCTATTTTATTGTTAATCTCTTACTATGCCTAATTTATAATTTAAACTTTATCATGCATATATACTATTTTTCCTATGTGAGGTTTCAGACATCCACCAGGGGTCTTGGAATATATCCCTTATGGAGAAGATGTAGTCCCTTATGGGACTAATGTACTTAATGCCACTGAACTGTACACTTAAATATCATTATAATGGGCTCGGTGCCTGTGGCTCAAGTGGCTAAGGCACCAGCCACATACACCTGAGCTGCTGGGTTCGAATCCAGCCCGGGCCCACCAAACAACAATGATGGCTACAACCAAAAAATAGCCAGGTGTTGTGGCAGGCACCTGTACTCCCAGTTACTTGGGAGACGGAGGCAGGAGAATCGCTTGAGCCCAGGAATTAGAGGTTGCTATGAGCTGTGATGCCACAGCACTCTACCCAGGGCGACAGCTTGAGGCTCTGTCTCAAAAAAAAAAAAAAAAAAAAAAAGAAAGAAAGAAAGAAAGAAAAAAATTGTTAAAATGGTAAATCTTATATGTATCTCACCATGATAAAAATTCAGCCAGCCAGCCAGAGTGAGATGCCATCATTAAATGATGCTGTCAGATGATGCATTTTAATGTGCTCAAAATTATTACTTATCAAGAGGCTGAACTAATGTGTCCCTATATTTTACAACTGAGAAAAGCATATATTTTAATGTTTTGGAAAGTTCGTTGATCTTTGCTATATTTGCAATGGTAACATCTTTGCTGTATTTGTAATAATATCTGAAGACACATTAATCTTTAAAATACTTGGTGGTAAAATAGTGAAGAAATTCTCAAAAAGAAACAAAGTTTTTGATTGATCATGGTATTAACTGGACAGGTTAACTTTAGGGGCCAAATATGAGAGGAAGAAGTGTGGAAATTATATCCTGCCATAAGACCTGGAATGCAAAGCACTGGAGCTTGTATTTCATCAACACATTTTTCCTTAAAAGGTTTGTCTCTTGATTTTTTTTCTCCAGAATGTTCAATCAGATGATAAAATCCAATTAATTTTTAGAAACCACACACATATAAAACAACAATTTGACCTTTTTTCTTGTTTATAAAGACACATTTGTAAAGAAACAAACAGGAAATGACCTTGCTCTTGTAGCCTTTCCATACATAGAAATACATTCTGGTTAATTGGGGAAAGTTTTGGGATTCAAGTATTAAATCACTGTTTTTTTAATGGAAGAAAAAAAGCAGGACAAAGGTTAAAACCCGGAATAAGGTGAGTATTGGGCTTGGCTCACAAAATTAGAACATTTGGCCAATTTTTTGAGGTCAAATAATCTCAGTCAATAACTACAAAGCCGTAATTCCAAGAAAAACAGAGAATGGCTTTTACCAAATGAGACAAGATAAGTGTCATGAAAATAGAGTTGGAGTCTCAGATTAGGAGAATTGACTATAGAGACTGGGACTTGCTTAATAATGTTACTTCATGTTTGTTATGAAAATCACAGCAGAAAGGTATACTATTTTAAAACATATTAATGACCCTTCCGCCATCACACCATAAAACCTTACTTTACCTTCTCAGCTGTACTCTGGCAGGTTTGCTCCCATCACTTGTGTGCTTCGAGAACACAAACTTCCCTAGGTGGTCCTCCCACTTTGTTCATTTATTACACATCATCCTTATTGTAAATAATACCCCGATTTTGAAAATACAACTCTTCAAAAGGCAAGAAAGTCGTGTGATATAATCATGAATGTCACGTGCCTGCATGTGCTGGGCACTGTGGTTGATATTTCAAGTATTTTCACTCATACAAGTCTCAACAATTGTGTGAGGTAGGTGCTGTTATTCTCAGATATGGTTAGAAAAACTGAGGCTTAGTGAGGCTAAGATCACAATCACCCGTCTGGAAGGTGGCAAACAAAGATTCAAATGCAGGCAAGCTTGGCTCCCAAGCTCATGTTTTTCTTACTACGCTTATGTTTCCATAGATGCAAGTGATAGCCTGGCCTCAGGGCTCACTGGTTATCCAGGGAATTTAGCCTCCTGTTTTATTAGTGTCTGGGTTTCTTTGATGTTTTCTTCTGTTTTCCAGTCATCATCATTATTATTGTTGTTGTTATTGTCATTACTATTAGAGTGACTCACTAACCATCTTTTCCTCTCACCACCTCCTCTTTTCTAGCTTGTAAAGTGTGTATCTTACATAGAAAGATCAGTAGGCTTGTTAGAATAGGGAAAATAGTGAGGAAAGGCAGGGGCGGGAAACTTACAATGTGTGAGACTTGAATGAGGACAACACAATTATTTAGTGTTCTGGGGCGCACTGTATGGCAGGGTATTAGAAATCTTTGATATTCCAGGTCAGTTAATCTCAACTCTTCAGATCACAAACAGAAGGGGCAGGTTTATATATGTGAATAAAAGGGATGTGGGTAGGTGTGCTTATACAGAAAAAGCACAATGGAGAAAACATCTCAGTGCTTCTGATTTTCCACAGGTCATGGAAAACACTGAAGAAACATCAAAGTGAGTCGAATCACTGTTTTTATTTTACAAAGGCAGAAAATGAAACACTATAAGGTAAAAAAACTAAAAATTTAACTCTTCATTTCCTAAATAATATACTTGTGTAAATTGTTGTACCACAAAACACAAGTCTTTCCTGCCACAAGGTATGTGTGCTTCTGTAATGTTCCTCAGCTCATGTGCAAGTGGTCAACACAAAGATGGTGTCAGTATGACATGGAAGTCACATTAGTTCAAGATGATTTTTCCCAGTATGCTAACATATGGAAGCAACCAGGGACCAATGTTCTCACAACTACAGTGAAATCCTTAGGAATATATATAGATCTTATTAAAAAAAAAAAAAAATGAGAATCCTTTTTATTCAACGAGTGGCTGGTTTTGTCTATTCATGAACTGCATAGCTTTTTACTATGTTAAGGTATCTGAGAAGCTATAAGTACAGAGGAAAATGCTGTGACTATGTTTCACCCGGCAATTAGAAAAAAGCACTGATTGATGAAGGATACCTACATAGCTTATTTTTAATAAAGGATCTTCCTGTATCTCATAGGAAAAAATATCATCTTGAAAGTTTAAGGAGGCAAAAGATGGACTAATTCTCAATACAAATACCAGTGCAAATGTTGGGTTGTTATTGTTATTAAAGAGGTTACAAAGTTCCAAACCTGTTTTCTTCATGAAGCCTAGAATTACTAGTGCATGATTTTGCAGACGGTTAAGTTTTAATCTTTTCAGGTGCAAATGAAGAATTGGGTAGGTCAGAACAATTTAATTTCTGCATATTTTCCCCACCTAAGTTACATGGAAAAAAAAAAAAAAGGAAATAAGTATTAGTGACTTTGAAAAGTATGAAAATAAAGTCTTGGAGCAGTCTGGAAGAGTGAATGGGTCTATTTAGGGCTGGTAAATAGTTGAGGCAGAAGAACTTAACAGCCAAGCTCTGAACCACATCCTCTTCAAGACTGGCACACAAACTGGCTTTTCTACACAGCTTAGCCCAGTGTAGGTACTGGGAATTGAATCTGTCCCTGGTGTCCTTTGATTCATTCATCCCATCATTCACCTCGTTAACTCATGAGTGTGATACGCTGAGACAGAGTGTACAAAATGGAAAGCCCTCACATGATTTTAATTAATACTTTACTCTTAGCAAAGTTTTAGATGTACAGAAAAACTAAGCGGACAGTTCTAAGCTTCCTGTGTGTTCCCCTCCCCATCCAGCTCCTTTCTTAAACATCTTGCACTAGTGTGGTAAATTTGTTTAAATTAATGAACCAATATTTAGCTAAAGCCTTGATTTTACAATAAGTTTCCTCTTTTTGATGTACAGTTTTATGGGTTTTGATATCTCTTATACTTACTGTATTTACTCCTCCCTCTCTTCCACTGAACTTTTGACCAACACTTATGTCTTTACAGTCTAACTTTGCTTTTCCAGATATCATGATACACAGCCTTTCAGACTGATGCTTTAACTTAGTGATATGCATTGAAGACTCCTCTGCCTCGTGGCTTGATAGCTTTTTTATTTATTTATTTTTTTGAGACAGTCTCACTATGTCACCCTCGTTAGAGTGTCGTAGTGTCACAGCTCACAGTAACCTCAAACTCTTGGGCTTAAGCAGTTCTCTTGCCACAGCCTCCCAAATTGATTTTTTTTTAATTAAATCATAAACACATAGATCATGTATACATTAATGCATTTATGGGGTACAACATGCTGATTTCATATAGAACTAGGAATGCTTATATCACACTAGTTAATATATACCTCATCTTGTTTACTTAATTATTGTGTCAAGACATTTATACTCTATACTAATAGATCCAACCTATACCCTTGTATTATGCACCATAGGTGTGATCCCACCATTCACCCTCCCTGATACTCTTCCATGATCCCACACTAGATCTCTTATCCCTTAAATAAATCTCCATTCATTCCTGCCCCCAACTCTGATAGTAACCACTGTTCTGTTTCTACGAATTTCAATATTCTAGCTACCTCATAGAAATGAAATTGCACAGTATTTGTCCTTTTGTGATTTATTTCTCTTAACATTTCTTAAGATTCATCTGTTATGTAGCATGTATTAAATTTCATTCCTTTTTATGGCCAAATAATATTCTATTGTTATAGATATATTACATTTTGTCTATTCATTCATCTGTTGGTGGGACATTTAGGTTGTTTCCAACTTCTGACTACTGTGAATAATGCTGCTGTGAACACTAGTATACAAATCTATCCTCAAGCTACTGCTTTCAGTTATTTTTTGATACATCCACAAGTAGAATTGCTGATCAAATGGTAATTCTAATTGTGTCAAGTTTTACTTTGAAAACTGCCATACTATTTCTGTAGCATCTGTACCACTTTATATTTCCATCAACAATGAACAAAAGTTCTAGTTTCTCCACATAACTTGCCAATACTTTTTGTTTTTTAATAATGGCCAGCCTAATGGTATGAAGTGTTATCTCATTGTGGTTTTGATTTGTATTTCCCTATGGTTCATGATATTAAGCATCTTTTCATGTCCTCAATTCCCATCTTTATGACTTTCTTTAGAGACCTGTCCTTTGCCACTTTTTTTTTTTTTTTCTTTTGGCCACATGGGGCTGGCACTCTACTCCTTTGAGCCACAGGGGCCGCCGTGCTTTGCCACTTTTTTTTTTTGCAGTTTCTGGTTGGGGCTGGGTTTGAACCCACCACCTCCAGCATATGGGGCCCGCGCCCTTATGCCTTTGAGCCACAGGCGCCACCCCATGCTTTGCCACTTTCTAATCAGGTTTTTGGGTTGTTGCATTTTAAGTGTTTTGTATATATTCTGGATATTAAATCCTTATCACGTGAGTTGCAAACATTTTCTCTCGTTTTGTGGATTGCCTTTTTACTCTATTGATAGTATCCTTCATGCACAAGATTTTAAAGTTTTCCTTTTGCCCATGAGTTTGGTTTCAAATTCAAGAAAATACTGCCATATCTAAGCTTTCCCTATTTTCTTCTAGGAGTTTTATAGTTCTTGCTCTTACATTTAGGTCTGGGATCCATTTTGAGTTAATTTTACACATGGTCTTGGACAAGGTTCCAACTATATTCTTTAGCACATGACTACCCAGTTTTATTTCTCTCAAGTGGGCAACCACCATTTGTTGAAAAAAAAGTCCTTTTCCCATTGAATGGTCTTGGCACCTTTTCCAAATGTTATTTAACTACATATGACAGCGTTTATTTCTAGGCTTTCTGTTCCATTCCATTGGTATGCCTTTATGCCAGAATTACACTATTTTTGATTACTATAGTTTTGTGATAAGTTTTGAAACCAGGAAGTGTGGGTTTCCAGCTTGTTACTCCTTTTCAATGTATATTTGGCTATATGGGGTTCCTTGAGATTCCATATACTACAAGATGGTTTTTCTATTTTTGAAAAAAAAAAAAAAAAGAAAAAGCCATTGGGATTTTCATTGGGTTGCACTGACTCTGTAAATCACTTTGGGTGGTATTGATATATTAGCAATATTAAATCTTCCAGTCCATGAACACGTGATGTGGTTGTCTTTTAATTTTAGCAGCAGTGTTCTTTAGTTTTCACTATGTTATTCACTTTCTTTGTTTTAACCTATTTTAATCTTATGTTACTACTGTAAATAAAATTTTTCTGATCGTTTTCCTTTTACATTGTTCATTGCTAGTGTATAGAAATGCAGCTAATTTTTGTTTTATATACTGCTAGTTTGCCAAATTCTTATATGGGCTGTTTTTTTGTGTGTGGAATCTTTATGGCTTTCTACATATAAGACCATATTATCTTTGAATGGAGACAATTTTACTTCATACTTTCCAACTGAAATGCCTTTTCTTGACCTACTGCTCAAGCTAGAACTTCCAGTACTATGCTGCATATAAATGGTCAAAGTGGGCATCCTTGGCTTGACCAACTCAGAGGAAAAGTTTTCAGTCTTCACCATTGAGTATGAAGTCCACTGTGGGATTTTCATATGGCTTTTATTTTCACATTATAATGTTGACATAGTTTCCTTCTACTCCCTTGTTTTTAATCACAAGATGTTGAACTTTGTCAAATGCTTTTTCTGCATCAATTGAGATGATGTATTTTTTTCCTTTCATTCTGTTAATGTGGTGTATTGATTGGTTTTTGTATGGTGAATAGTCCTTGCAGACCAGAAATTAATTCAGTTAATTTCTGAATTAACTGAATTCAGAGTAAGATGGAGTAAGATCCTTTTAACATGCTGCTGAATTATGTTGCTAAAGCTTTGTGAGGATTGTTAAATCAATGTTCATGAGGACTGTCAGTCTGCAGATTCCTTTTATTGTACTATCTTTGTCTGGTTTTGGATCAAGCCTCTTAGAATGAGTTAGGAAGTGTTCCTCCCCTTCAATTTTGGGGAAAAGTTTAAGGATCGGTATTTCTTCTATAATTGCACAGTAGAATTCAGGGCTTTTGTATTTCAGAATTGTGACTACTAATTCAATCTCCTTACTAGTTGTAGAACTGTTCAGATTTCTCTGTTTCTTTATGATTGAGCAGTGGTAAGTTTTGGAATTTGTTTCATCTAAGTTGTACAGGAGTTGACAGTACTCTTATCGCCCTTTTCATTTTTGTAAACAGTATTCTCACTTTTTATTTTAGCATGAGTCTTCTTTTACTTTGTCCACTTAAAGAGATAGGATCACCTTTTTGATCTTTTCAAAGAACTTATGGTTTCATTGATTTTTCTCATTTTTCTATGTACGATGTACTGATTTCTTTTATCTCTGTCCTAAAATGTATTTCCTCAAGCTGTAAAATAGGTTATTCATTTGAGAGATCTTTTTTGTCTTTTAATGCAAGCATTTATGGCTATAAATTTCCACCTTAGCACTGCTTATGCCTCATACCATGAATTTGGGAATGCTGTTTTTATTTCTAATTCATCTTTTTAATTTCCCTGTGATTTCTCCTTTGACCCATTGGTTGTTTCAGAACATGTTGCTTAATTTTTCCTTTTGTTATTAATGTCTAAAACTACATCCTGTTGAATATACTTTTTACCTTCCTTACCTGCTTTATGTGTGATCTTATTAAATAACTGCTGGTACTTGAGTTGCTCTCCTTTCTGCTTTCAATTGTCCTATCTCAAGTTTGCTAATCTTTCTCCTCCCTGCTCAAATCTGCTGCTGAAGCCCTATACTGAAAATTTCATTAGTTTCTCTTCTAGCAATTTTTGGTTTCTTTTTTATAATTCTTCTCTTTGCTGTTTATCATCTCCTGGTTTAATTTTTTGTTCATTTCTCCCATTAGCTCTTTAAGCATAGGCTGTTTAAGCATAGGCTCTTTAAGCCTTTGTCTAATAACTTTAATGTTAGGGCTTCTTTAGAAACACAATCTGCCAATTAATTTTGATCCTTTGAAAGGGCATTATTTACCTGGGTTTTTTTCCTTGAAAATAGTGAAATGCCCTATTATAATACAATAACTCTTAAGTGTCAGATTCTCCCCTTTCCCAGCGTTTTCTGGTTTTTTTTTTCTTTTTTTGTTTGTTTGTTTTTGAGACAGAGTCTGAGTAGAGTGCCGTGGTCACAGCTCACAGCAACCTCAAACTCTTGGGCGTAAGTGATTCTCTTGCCTCAGCCTCCCAAGTAGCTAGGACTACAGGCGCCTGCCACAACACCCAGCTATTTTTTGTTGTTGTTAGTTGTCATTGTTTAGTTGGCCCAGTCCAGGTTCGAACTACTGTGCTACAGGCGCCAAGCCCGGCTGTTTGGTTTTTGATTGATAAAGGCTATCATCCATTTGTTTTGAGACTTTTCCAGACTATTTTTACAAGACTATTCCTTTCTGTGGTGTTCATTGAAATTTGTTCTTTTTATTCCATTTTCAGCTATTTTGACAGATACTCCCTTGAATGCCAGGACTCTCCCAGTTTTTTCAGGTTGGCTTCGTGCTAGAGAAATCCTCCAAATCTTAGGCTTGTGCTGAGCTTAGGGACCAGACTGGGGTGACAGCTTAGGCTCTAGAACTTTTCCAAAGGTCTTCCCTGGGCATATGTATGACATTTTAAATCTCCCATGTATATATGACTGGTTTTTAATGTCCTAATTTCCCAAAGTCTTACCCCAGCCTCTCGTCTGGACCTTAGCTACGCTATTTTATGGCTCTCTCCATAACCTTTTGCTAAAGGCATCTGTGGGTCCTAGAAACTCTTACAAGAAGTGCCCACCTTTCCAGTTAAGCAAAACAAAGATAAATTCCTTATGTCAGTCATCCCCAGACAGATTAGAACCTACAGAGTAATTTACAAAAAAGGTCTGTTCTGCTTCTTCCAGTTCAAGGGAGGGAGCTGGGAACTGGGCTTTTGATACTTCAAGAATAAGATCAACCCTATGCCAGAGGGTAGGTGGGGCAAGAGCCAGTAAAATAAAAAAATCCCAAAGCTTTCCTGTTGTTTTAAGGATGGTTTTCCTTGTTTGAGCATTCTCCTGGTTGCTGTAAGCCTTTCGCTGCATTCTGGCACTCCCACAACGTTGGCTCTGTCGCTACTTGTTATTTTCAGTGTTTCTGTGGGGAAACAAGAGGTTGGAGGTTCACAGTCCACCACTTTGCTGATATTGGTCAGGTCACTTATGCTTCATTCCTGTGTATATTCAAGGTCTTATATATGTGTGGTGTTCAAATTGTAATTACTCATAATTAGAAAAATGTTAAGACAGTGGTCTCAAAATCTGTTCATTTGCATTTAACATCAATGGTAATGAATATATTTTCTTTCAATTTCTTCTAAATTACTGAATCTTGCCTCTTTTTGCTGGCTATGATGACAGTTACTAGAGAACAAAAACAGAAAGCCACTTGCTGAGGCCCGCTTCCCTCTGCACATGTCAGGAGCATCAGTCCAGCTCAGACCCAGGTGCCAGGGTGGTGAAAGGAGTTCAGATCCTACACCGTCCCCATGACGATGATGTAACAAGCAAGTGTGGTGGTGGCCAGCACCTCTTACTGGCAGCTGGCAGGAACAACTGCTTATGGAACACGCAGGATGCAGGAGGGTAAAAGAAAAAGGGGACGGACCCTGTCTCCCCATCATATTTGGCCTCTGCACTGCGTAGTCCTGAAGCCACAGGCATTCCTGAGCTCAGAAGCTCTGAGAGGCAGTCTGACAGCTATGGATTTCCCCTGACTCCACCCTCTGGGATGATTAGGCCTGCCATCTGTGCACTGCTCCCAGCCTAGGAGGTTCAACTGAAGCCCTGATCCCAGCCCCACCCTCTGGCTTAGAAGAAACCCAGGGAACCCCTACTTTGTATAGCCCTGATAGGCAGCTTCGGTAGGCTGTGAGCAGGAAGGGCCATAGGAGAAACCAGCGGCTCATTTAAACAATCAACGGTGAAAGGGAGAGCAACACATCCCTAGGTGTTTGGATCTGATTCAAACCTGCCAGTTTTAGAATCTAAATGGCGTTGAAACACTGCTGAGCGGGTCAACAGAACAACTAGCTGCCACATTGCTCTGACAGACCTGGAAGGGGCATGGTGAATTCCACATTCTGGGGCCCTTGAAACTGGTATCTACCTGGCTGTTTTAGTATCCAAAGGGCATTAAATCCCCGTTGAACAGGCCAGCTGTGCACCAAGTGGCTGCTTCACTGTGCCAGGTCCTGGAAGGAGTAGGGTGAGCTTCACACCCCAAGACCTCTGAACTTGACATCAGCCCCTCATGTCAGGAATCCAAACAGCCCTAAAATCTACTGAGTGGGTGCCTGATGAACAAGTGCCACTTGGCATCACCCGGTCCTAGAATAGATGTGGAAAGCCCTGCCCACAGGGCCTTTGAATCTGATACCAGCCCACTGGATTTGGCAGCCAAGCAGCCCTAGAACCTGCCAAGCAGCTAGTAGATCAAGGGCTGCCACTTCACATTGGGAAGTCCTAGAAGGGGCATGGTGAGCCCTGCATCTTGATGCAGCCAGAGCCAACACCAGACCACCTGACAGGACATTGAAACAGTCCAAGAGCCTGTTGATCAGCTATGGCTGGCAGACGGGGTGCAACTTGGCCAGCCCTGTGAGCCACCTAGTTCAGGACAACCAGAATATCTCTCAACAGAGATTCAGGGATGCCCTGAACTTTTAGCTTAGAATTAAAAAAATAAATAGGAAACACACATGGGGAGGAATTAGCAAAAGAACCTGGCAGCATGAAAACTGAGGATAGATCAGCTCCCCTAAGGGATTACAATGGAGCTACAACTGAAAATACATCCACAAAGAATTTGTTGAAATGATAAAAATGGGATTCAGAATATAGATGGTGAATAAGATGAAAGGAATTGAAGGTGGAAAAAGAAGTTCAAACATGTCTCAAGAAGTCAATGAAATAAAAAACGAAGTCACGAAGGATCTGGACATAATTAGGAAGGATATAACTGAGCTTAAGGAATTGAAAGAGGCATTCAAGGAGTTTCAAAATACAGCAGAGAGACTCAGCAATAGAAAAGAACATGGAGAGGGAAAAAAAAATCTCAGAACTCAAAGATAAGATTTTTGAACTAACCCAATCATTAAAAAAGGTGAAAAAGAGCAAAAATGGAGCAATCTTTTAGAGAGTTATGGGACTACACAAAGCGTACAAAGATATGAATCTTAAGTATTGAGAAGAAGAGGAGAGTTCCAAAAGCAAGGAAGCTCTACTTGAAGACAACAGTAGGAATGGGGAATTCCCAAGCATTGCCTAGACCCAGACGTACAAATACATAGTTATAGAACTCCAGGACGACTAAATTCAAACAAAGCATCTCTTAGATACATTGTAATCAACTTGGCCAAAGTCAAAAGAGAAAATTCTGCAGGCGGCCAGGTGTAAGACACAGCTTACCTACAAGGGTAAAAACACTACTTTAGGGGGAAAGTGGACTTTTTGGCAGAAAACTTTACAAACCAGAAGAGAGTGGCCTGTCTTCAATCTTCTCAAACAAAACAACTTCCAGCCCAGGATTCTATATCCCACTAAACTAAGTTTCATATTTGATGGAGAGATCAAATCTTTTACTGACAAGCAAACATTGAGGAAATTCGCCACTACAAGACCAGTTCTGCAGGAAATATTCAAACCTGTACTATACATTGACCATCATAATGGACAACCAGCTAAGTAAAGACATGCAGAAACAAAAGCACAAAGCCTAGCTTCCGCAACAGCCCAAGTGATAAAACTAGGCAACAGACCTCAAAAACAAAGACAAACAGAACTCCCATCATACTTATCAATTCTAATTGTGAATGGTTTGAATTCCCCACTGAAAAGGCACAGGCTGGCTGATTGGTTAAAAAAGCATACGCCTATTACATGCTCTCTTCAGTAAACACGTCTAAACTCCAAGGACAAAACAAGACTCAGGGTGAAGGGTTGGAAAACAGTATTTCAGATAAATGACAATCAGAAGAAAGCAGGAGTCACAATCCTATTGCAGATGCATCTGGCTTTAAAGCAACAGAAGTAAAGAAAGACAAAGGTGGGCAGTGCCTGTGGCTCAAAGGAGTAGGGCGCCGGCCCCATATACTGGAGGTGGTGGGTTCAAACCCAGCCCCAGCCAAAAACTGCAAAAAAAAAAAAAAAAAAAAAAAAAAAAAAAGAAAAAGAAAAAGGTGGACACTATATGCTAGTCAAGGGAACAATACAATAAGAAGACATTTCAATCCCAAATATCTATGCACCCAACTTAAATGCTCTCAGTTTTAGAAAATGAACCTTAACCAGTTTGGACAATAGGATATCCTATAACATCATAATAGCTGGGAACTTCAACATCCCAATAACAGAACTGGACAGATCGATCCTCCAAGGAAAAACTAAACAAAGAAGTGCTGGACTTAAACAATAGGCTTAATAGACATATTAAGAACATACCATTGAATATTGAATATATGTTCTTTTCATCAGCTCATGGATTATTCTCCAAAATTGATCATATCCTAAAACACAAATCAAATCTCAACAATGTTAAAAAAATAGAAATTATACCTGTATCTTTTTAGGTCACAATGGAATAAAAGTAGAACTCAACTCCCACAAAAACTTTCATCCCCAAAGTCATGGAAACTAAACCTTATGCTGAACAACAGCTGGGTCAAGGAGGAGATAAAATGACAATAAAGCCACAGGATATCAAAACCTGTGGGATACTGCAAAAGCAGTCATAAGAGTCAAATTTATTGCATCAAATGCCCACATCCAAAAAACAAAGCACAAATCAAGGACTTAATGAATCATCTCAAGGAACTGGGAAAGGAAGAACAACCCAATCCTAAACCTAGTATAAGTAAAGAAATAACCAAAATTAGATCAGAATGAAATGGAGAACAAAAGATCCCATTCAGAAACATTGACAAAATCAAAAGTTGGTTCTTTGAAAAGATAACATGGATAACCCTTTAGTTAGATTAACTAGAAACAGAAAAGTAACATTTCTAATAACTTCAATCAGAAATAAAAAAGGAGAATTATAACAGAAACCATAGAGATACAGCTTATCTCTACTACAAAAAACTCTATGCCCAGAAATATGAAAACATGGAGGAAATGGACCGTTACCTAGAATCACACTACCTCCCTAGACTTAACCAGGAAGAAATAGAACTCCTGAACATACCAATATTAAGCACTAAAATTTCAACAATAAAAAAACCTTCCAACAAAGTCCTGGACAGGGTGGTTTTATATCAGAATTCTACCAAACCTTCAAAGAGCTTATTCCTACATCACAGAACCTATGCCAAAACATCGAGAAGGAAGGAACCCTCCTCATCACATTCTATGAAGTAAACATCCTGATACTAAAACCAGAAAATGACCCAACAGAAAAGGAGAACTACAGACCACTTTCACTAATCAATACTGATACAAAAATACTCAATAAAAATTTAGCTAATTGATTGCAGCTACATATAAAAAAATTATACATTATAATCAGGTGGGCTTCATCCCTGGGGTGCAGGACTGGTTCAACATACATAAATCCATATATGTAATCCACCACATAAACAGAAGCAAAAACAAAGACCATGTGATCCTCTCAACAGATGTAGAAAAAACATTCAATAAAATTCAGCATCCTTTTCTGATAAGAAACACTTAAGGATATAGGAATAGGTGGCACATTTCTTAAACTAATCAAACCCACCTATGACAAACCCATAGCTAATCTTATACTGAATGGGTGTAAAACTGAAAGCTTTTCCACTTGAACCAAACCAGACAAGGTAGTCTTCGATTGTGACTACTATTCTAGTTCTGTAACTTCTAGCCAGGCAAGATTAGGATATCAAGGGTATGTAAGTGGGAACAGAAGAGATCATTCATTCAGTCTTTGCTGATGATATGATTTTATACTTAAAAAAACCCAGGGCCTCAACCATGAGACTCCTGAAAGTAATCCAGAAATACAGTAACATCTCAGGATATAAAATCAATGTCCACAAATCAGTAGCCTTTGTGTATACCAACAACAGTCAAGTTGAGAACCAAATCCAAGACACAGTACACTTCTTAGTAGCTTTAAAGAAAATGAAATATCGAGGAATATACTTAACAAAGGATGTGAAGGATCTTTACAGAGAGAACTATGAAACCCTGAGAAAAGAAATGGCAAAACATACTATGGAACAAATGGAAAAACATACTATGCTCATAGCTGGGAATAATCAATATTGTTAAAATGTCTATATCACCCAAAGCTATCTACATATTTAATGCTGCTCCTATTAAAAACCACCATCATACTTTGAAGAACTTGAAAAATCAGTACTTTGATTTGTGTGGAACCGGAAAAAAAAACCCAAATAGCCAATGCAGTTCTACAAGATAAAAACAAATCTGGAGGCATCACATTACCAGACTTCACACTATACAACAAATATATGGTAATCAAAATGGCATGGTACTGGCATAAAAAATAGAGATATAGATCTACGGAATAGAATAGAGAACCTAGAAGTGAAACTAGCCTCATGTCACCATCTGATCTTTGACATACCAACAAAACTATGTGTGAAGTGGACAAATAGCTAGTGACCAGAATATATAAAGAATTCAAGCAAATCAACAAGAAAAGGGCAAATAACCCCATCAATAACAGAACCTTTTCCCAAGAGACAGACAAATGGCCAATAAATACATGAAAAAGTGCTTATGATCCCTAATCATCAGAGAGATGCAAATCGAAACCACAGTGAATAGCCCACATCACATGGCCCTAAAGCAGCAAATGCTGGTGGGGGTATGGAGAGGAAGGGAACACCTATGTACTGTTGGTCTGATAGCAAACAAGTACAGACTTTTTGGAAAGAAGTTTGAAGAATCCTCAAAGAACTAAAACTAGACCTCCCATTTGATCCTACAATCCATTACAAAATACCAAGAATAAAAAAAAATCAAAAACCATTTTACCATAAGGACATCTGCAAAAAGATGGAGATTCGGCTCAGCACCTGTAGCTCACTGGTTAGGGCGCCAGCCACATACTACAGGGCTGGTGGGTTTGAACCTGGCCTGGGCCTGCTGAATGATGACAACTACAACAAAAAAATAGCCTGGCATTGTGGCAAGCACCTATAGTCCCAGCTACTTGGGAGGCTGAGGCAAGAGAATCACTTAAGCCTTAGAGTTTGAAGTTGCTGTGTGCTGTGACACCACTGCTGTCTACAGAGGGCAGCATAGTGAGACTCTGTCTCAAAAAAAAAAAAAAGGAGGGGGGAGATTTTATATCTTTTGTATTTACCTGGTTGGATTTGGAGAACATTCTCCTCAGTAAAGTTATCTCAAGAATGGAAAAACAAACATCCCACATACTCCACACTAATCTGAAACTAGTACATCAGCGATTACAGGCCCACAAGAGAAAAACAAATCCAAGATGAGGGATGGGGTTTGTTAAGTTCCCATCTGTCAGGTATTATGTAGGGGTGGGGTATACGGCACACTTTGGACTTTACCTTACAAATGCTAACAATGCAACCTGATTGTATGTACCCTCCTGTTGGAAGGAAATTTTAAAAAACTGCTTAAGAAATGAAAATGTGGCCAGGCCTGATGCCTTATACTGTGCAGGTATAAAATAACAAAAGTTCATTTATTTTTTCTTAAAAATTTCTGTAGATTACATAGAAAGTTCTCAGCCTTGTGAGAGTTAGTTCTATTGTAATTCTTTGCATGTTAATTTTGTTAAATTTGCGATATTGAGTCAGTAGCAAATCTTCTGCTATTTAGCCTATGTTGAGATGATCCAGACGTAAGCAGAATCAAGAGAATCACAGCACTTTTGGAGGCCAAGGTGGGAGGAATACTTGAACCCAGGAATTCAATGCCAGCCTGGGCAGCACAACAAGACCCTGTGTCTACAAAAAAAATAAGAAAAATTATGCAGGTTTGGTGGCAAACCCTTGTAGTCTTTTTTGTGCTTGCCTCAGTTTTTTCATGTGATCATTTTCTTGTTTCATAAAGGACCACGATGGTTGTCATCTTTAGGAATTCAGTTTGATTTTGGCTGAAACAATAATTATTTCTTTAATGCTTGTTTTGTTTTTTTGTTTTTTTTAAGACGAGCCTTTTGAAATTGTGATTAGTTATAGCTACATGAGAGGCTGAGACAAAAGGAATGTTTGAGCCCAGGAGTTTGAGGCTACAGTGAGCTATGACTGTGCCACTATACTCCATCCTGGGTGACAGAGTGAGACCTCATATCTTTAAAAAGAAAGAGAAGAGAGGGAGGGAGGGAAAGAGGGAAAGAAGGAAAGAAAGTGCCCCATAAACTGTTAGTACCAAAATAATAAATGACATCTTTTGGCTTCTGTCAATGTTTTATAGTTTGTTGTAATACATGTTCTTATAACCTGTCTTCAGTTGTGGTGAAAAGCAGAAATTAAATATATAAAACAAAAATAACATGTTTTTCAAATAATTTGACTATTCTGGCCTATATAGGCCCAATATTAAAATAACTTTCTGGTAACACATTCTTTACACAGTATAGGTACTAATTATGTTTATTTAATAAGGATATTACTAATGCTTATTATATTTTCTTTATTTTTAGGACTTTCACTAAGCCAAGCTCATACCCAGTTTCTACAACTGAAAAGGCAATCATCTAATCTCATGATTTCTCTCATCCAGAGTATCTGGAGACTTCTGTTCCTGATAAAACTGAATTCATAGCAGTACAACCCTGGGCCAGTCTGTGTGGGTATAAAATAACAAAAGCTCATGTGTTTTTTCTTAAAAATTTCTGTAGATTACATAGAAAGTTCTCAGACTTGAGAGTACTTCTATTGTAATTCTTTGCATGTTCATTTTGCTAAATTTGTGATATGAATCAGTGGCAAATCTTCTGCTATTTGGCCTATGTTGAGATGATCCAGACATAAGCAGAATCAAGAGAACTGGAGTGGAGCAGCTTACTGGATCCCCATTGTTATCACTCTGCAGGGTGGGTCTAGTCTAGGTCTTAATTCCAACTCCACTTTCCCTCTTAAGATTTCTATTTGGCTGCTAAGGGCTTTCACTCTACTTGGATCAAAGGGAATGGACCTTGATGGAGCCTTGTATACAGCAAACTGTAGCCCTAGAAATGATTTTGCTTTGAAAATCTATATTTGTTAATATCTTGATTCAATAAACCATTCTGTAATCCGACCTTCATCTGAGAGAAGGCTGGCCACTCAGTACGTTCACTGAGGATATACCTTTACTTCTCTTTTTGTGCTCACCTCAATTTTTTCATGTGATCATTTTCTTGTTTCATAAAGAACCATAGTGGTTGTCATCTCAAGGAATTTAATTTGGTTTTTGGGCAAAACAATAATTATTACTCTAAAGCTTGCCTTTTTTTTTGTTGTTGTTGAGACAGAGTCTCTCTGTGTAAACCTCAGTAGAGTGCCATGGCGTCACAGCTTACAGCAACCTTCAAACTCTTGGGCTTAAGCGATTCTCTTGCCTCAGCCTCCCAAGTAGTGTGACTTCAGGCTCCTGCTACAACGCCTGGCTATTTTTTGGTTGCAGCTGTCAATGTTGTTTAGCTGACCTGGGCTGGGTTCAAACCCACCAGCCCTGGTGTACTGTAACCACTGTGCTACAGGAGCTGAGCTTTTTTTTGTTGTTAAGACAAGGCTTTCAAAATTGTAATAAATTAGTTATAGAGCTTTAAAAGTCATAATTTAACTATTCTCCTTCCACATAACCTGAGGCCTTTTGAGAGGCAGGGAGGATGACTTTTGTTAGTACTATTGTTGTTTCTATTGGTCACTTCTCCCCTTTCTACTCTGCACTAAGATTGCAATCATGTAACTGAATTATTTTATTGTTCTTAATAAGCTCAAAGGCTCAGCTATAAAAAGGAACCCTATACTGATACCAAATATATGAAATTATCCTGGCTAGGTTAATTGGCTCACGTGTGTAATCCTAGCTTTCTGAGAAGCTGCGGTGGGTAGATGGCCTGAACTCAAGAATTCAAGACCAGCCTGAGCAAGAGTGAGACACCATCTCTACTAAAAACAGAAAAATTAGGCAGGCATTGTGGCGGGTGCCTGTAGTCCCCAGCTACTTGGGAGGCTGAGGAAAGAGAATCGCTTGAGCCCAAGAGTTTGAACTTGCTGTGAGCTATGACACCATAGCACTCTACCAAGGGCAACACAGTGACAGACTCTGTCTCAAAAAAAAAAAAAAAAAAAAAAAAAAAAGTTCTAATTTTTGTTTGGACTTTCCTAAGGGAACTAAGATTTAGATTAACCAAAAAATAAAGTAATATCTTAATTATTTAATCATATAAATAACAAGATAAAACTCTTTTTAGGTAAAAATTAGT
>CAUYPK010152723.1:0-56447 GCA_963574355.1 Loris lydekkerianus
AAATGTTACTCTCAACAATATATTTTATAAATAAAAAGAAATTAAAAAACCTTAAAAAAAAAACCCCCCCCCGCCCCCCCCCCCCCCCCCCCCCCCCGACAGTAATTGCAGATTGGCTTCCACAAAAGCTGACACTGGAAGAAAGGTGTGAGGGTAGAGGACAGAGGTGGGGAGGTCACACTAAGAATCAGAGAAGGATAAACAAGAGGTGGGGCTAAGGAACTGTAACAAGAAAGATGAAAGAAATAGAGGACTTAAAAATGAATAGGTAAGTCTGTTAAAAAAAAAAGAATACGTAGTTATAATAAACGAAATGGTGAGGGACGGACCCGAGTCGTACTGCTGTTGCTGGCAGCCTGTCCCAGAGGCCCCTGAACAATGGTAGCGGGCGCTGTGTTTGCACACGCCCCCACCTGATACTGTCTGGACCCCGAGGGGTGTTAATGAGGCTGGGTGGAGAGGCAGACTCCATTTGTCATCACTGACACTCAGACGGGCAGTCCTCAGCCCAGGACCCTGGTCAGTCAATCAGACACCAGCTCTGCTGTGTATAAACACCTTCTATCCTCAGTCAGCCAGGGAGCCAGGTGCTGGAGATCTGATCACGGTCAGTTGGACAATCTGATAAAGCCTTCCTGGGGTCACTGTGGCCCAAGAATAGCCCCGCATAATTAGACCAGGCAGAGGGGCTGTCAGGCAATCTAAGCGGAAATAACAGGGCCTCTGACAATCAAAGGGAAACCCAACTGAGGGGGTGAGTGGGGAGGGGGACATTTGTTGTACAAGTGGACAGTGGGGGAGGGGAGCTTTCCCTGAGGCTGGCTGGTGGCTCTGGCAGGGCTGTGCAGCTCATTATGCACGCCCCAAAGCCGGGCGGGTGCTATCGATCACTATCGGGGTCTCAGGGGATTCATCATTATGTAGCAGGGCCTGGTGCTGCGTGCTTTGCTCTCTCAGTAACCAGACGAACATGGCAATGACGCATCCTTGCCAGCGGAAAACCGGGGGGCCCTTTATAATCCTTCTTTTAATTATCTCACAAGCCTCTTAGCCAGGAAAGTATAGAAACAATAAAAAAGACCCAATTAGATATATAGTTTACAAAAGGGTTTCTATACATGTTATCTCATGGAGCCCAGGTAGGACAGTTGGGAACGTGGGAGATGGCTGCCCTACCCTCTTTGGTCCTGTCACACATGCACAAAACACCAGATTCACTCAGGGATTCCACCCTTTCTAAGAGAAGGGTAGAGCTCTCCGACCCCTCCCCCAGCACAGGACTCCATAGCATCTGAATTGGCCAGCAGCCTCTCTCTGCCTTCTGGGAATGTATACCCAGGACACTGGAGGCCACCACTTCTGTGATCCTTTTATGCTGTTGTTTTTTCTTTTCTTAAGCTTTTAGCTTATACCTTTAACTGGGATGGTCTATGGGCAGCCTCTATCCTTGGCCCCTGGGTGCCCTGGAGTGGGAGTTGACTTCTGCCATAGCTCCAAAATAAATTTGACTCTATGACCCAACACATCAGAAGGCTGCTTGGGAAGGGAGCATGGTGGTGGGAGTACAAAGATGTATACTGCATATTTATGGAAGAAAACACTATAACAGTCCATAGTCCCAGCTACTCAGGAGGCCTAGATAGGAGGATCACTTGAGGCTAAGAGTTTGAGGCCAGCCTGGGCAACATAGAACCTGTCTCAAAAATTTTTTAAATAAAAATTAAAATAAAAGATTGAAAAAGACCACACTGTACATCCCAGGTTCCTTTCCTAATTCTTCTCTCCAGTGCCCACTCTGGGTCCTCCATTCCTGTTTTGGTTCTTGCCATTTTCGTGGTGTTTCTGCCTCTCCTCTCATTCCCACCAAAACAAAAGCCTTTTAACTATTATTCTCAGTATATCCTCTTGGAAGCTTAAAAACATATTCAAGGACATATGTTAAGTCTGACAAGCCTGTCTCAAAAGCTTATATACTGCATGATTCCATAGAAATGGAATCATTTCTATGACATTCGCGGGACAGAACTATCACAATGGAGAACAGACTGGTGGTTGCCAGGGACTGGGGGGGAGGCAGAGTGTTTCTGCCAGGCACAGCAGGAGGGAGCTCTTTGGAGGGATGGAACTGTTCTGTATCCCGATCACAGTGGTGGTTACACAGATGTATATATACGCATTAGATGCACAGGACTGTACACTGACACCCCTGCCGAGTCACTTTTACCAGATGAAAATGTAAGAAGTAAATGCGCCAATAGATCTCTTCAGATGGGGGTGAGGAGATTCTGCAACGCTGATGATCAATTGGTCCTACTTACCAAAGAGAGCCAGTTCTTCAAAACTCACCCAGGGGCCAAGGATAGAGGCTGCCCATAGACCAAAACTCCCCATTCCCTTGCATGAACTGTGAATGGCACCCATTGGCCCGTCTCCTGCAATCACAGGGACATGCAAGCCTCTGGCTACCTTCTGACCTGTCTCACAGCCACTCCCATCATTTCTCTCACACACTGGCCTTCTAACCCCTCCTCAAATGTACCAGCTGTCCCCCTGGAATGCTCCTCCCTACATCTCCACATGGCTGATTCCCTGTGTTCACTCATATCTCAGATAAAATGTCTCCTCCTTGGAGAAGCCTTTCCTGAGCCCTCTATATGTGGCGGGTCAACTCCCTCCTATTTCCATGTTTTGTTTTGTTTTCCTTTTTATGGAACATCTCACAGTCACTTCTCTGTGCCCCCACTCTGCCAGAATAGTGAAAGGATGCGAGCCTCACAAAGGCCCACCACTGTAACCTTAATGCCTAGAATATGACAGAGGCACTCAAAATGGAATGAATAAACCATGAGGAAGATGGAATGTGAGCAAAATGGGGAAACAATGGGGCCGGAGTGGTGTGTGTAGAATCTCAAATCCATGAAAACACTCTTGCTATTTTCACTTTTATTTTTCCAGATATTTCTGCCAATATTTTATTATCCAAACGTTCAGATATATAGCAGTTGAAAGCATTTTGCAGTGAACCCCTGTCCAGCCACCACCTAGACAAGAGCCTATCGCTTACGTTTGGCCATGCCTGTATTGTCACTTACTGTCCATCTGCCTTGTCCCTCTATTCATCCCTTTCATCCATCTGATTTTTTCATCAATTTCTATTCAATCATTTAAACATACCCCTTTACATACACAAAAGAAACAAACCAGGAATGAAGTCATTCCTCTGATTATCCTAAGCACAATCATCAAAGATTTCCAATAACCGTGTCCCCTTCCAAGTTTTCTGAGCACTTAAAATCAGATCTGAAAAATTGTGACAGAAGAGAGTCCCACCAGGTGTGTGATATTTTTCCCACTGCTTCATTAGTCTCCCAGTCATGTTTTCAGCCCAGAAGGAGGGTAGGGGTGAGAGTGGGTGGTGAGGGAGCTCCTAGGCCTACAGGGAGATGACAATGAAGGATGACCTTCAGCCACGTTTCCAAGGTCACTTCCCTACAGGAGTGCTGCTGCATAGATCACTCTCGGGTGCCCAGGGAAGGTGCAGGAGCTGTAACAGAACACAAACAGAAGCACTCTGCTTTGTGGGCCCGCCGCGGAGCCAAGCCTTACTCTGGACACTCCTGTATCTAGTCCTAACATCAGCAGTGACCTTCACCGTCCTTCTGCATTTATTAATCACATACTCCTACCCTTACCTCTGCCTTCAAATGGAGACCAGCAACACGACCATTTATACTAGGAAATGTTTGCTAAATTGGAATCTGCTTTTCCAATTCTGGCATCAACTGACCGAAAAACTGACTCTACCCTTGAAAAAAGTGGGTCAATGGCATAAATCTACGATCAGTCAAGTTCTGACATGGGTGGCAAAAGCTAACCTAACATCATGCTCATACTTTTAGGTCCAGGAGGTCCAGGAGGACCTGCTTGTCAATTCTCAAATGTTTGAGTCCTGTAACAACTTACCCAGCTCCTCTTAACATCAGAGTTTCTACTCTATCTTGGCCCGTTTTTAGAATCCGATGAAGGGTAATGGATCTTCTCCACAGGAAAAAATAAAGCGCACATCAGCACAACATCTCGTACTTTATTTCAGGGGTTCATCAAGGCATATCCACAAAATCTCTAAGTCCCAAAAGCCACGGTAAATGTTAGTAGACTGTTTCCTGGGCACTGGGCACTGTGCTAACTGTTTGACCTACATTGTTTTTATTCAATATCATGACAACACAACCATCATTATCCCCCTTCTGAGAGGTAGAAAATGAGGCTTAGAGAGGTCAAGCAATTTGCCTCGTAAAACTACACAACTTGTAAGCAATGGAGTTGGAATTTGCCCAGGACTGACTCTGGGAAGAAATGTGTGGCATTTTTGAAACTTTACAAGACAACTCTACTCAGGCCATAACTTGAAGCTACCCTGACCCCACATCTTGCTTCCTATCCAATGATTTATTTTGGAGCTCAAAGTCGATTGATGAGATGCCCCTTTAGGCAGGTCAGCTAGAGTGGGTGCTGAGTATCGGCCGAGAGCACCATGCCCCAGGGCAGAATAAGGGAGGCCAAGGAGCAGGTAACTAATATCTGAGAGTTGGTAAACCATTCCTTTGGCAAAGAATATCCCATAAAGAATCCAGCTTCTGGGACTAATCAGATGAGGTGTGTACTGGCTGTCCCACACAGCTCTAAGTGTAAATTTGAATGGCTTTTAGGCAAGGCCTGTAACTTAACCCTAGTCCCCACTATTTCCAGCTGTCTTGTACTATTCCCAATTGGTTTACCTCCAACTGCTTCACTGAAATAAATTAACATAGATAAATGGCCTAGCCTTTGAGGATATCGGAGAGGGACTCCTAAATTGTGGCCAGTGAGTTTTATCAACACTACACAAAATAATTTTAGATATGGATGAAATTGAAACTGTCATGGGCTTAAAGTGGAAGAAATGGAACTGGGGCATGTGATGTGTCTTTCTAGTGTGGGATAGAATTTGGGCTAAAGTAGCTATCTTGCCTTGCTCCCTCCCATGGATAATTTGCAACCAAAGACAGCACCTGGTGTTAAGGTTTACACCTTACATTACGTCTATAATTATAGATAATTCCCCCTTGACCTCAGCAGTCCATGCCAATCCAAGTTACCCCAGGAAAATACTGGTTATAAAAGTGGAGCTCTCCTCTGTGATAGGTGATAGTAGTTGAAGACAGCAGAAATTTTAAGAAGCTTCTTAACCACACGTGGCAGATTCAAAAGTTATCTACACATTATCAAGGGCAGGGAGCCTCCAAGAAAAACTTCAGAGGAAAAAACACCATGGAACAAAAGAAAAGCATGTGCCAGGGAGGACAAAATCATCTTGACCTGAACACAGACGAGTCAGTGTCTCCCGGAATTCCACAGCAGGACTAATGGCTAAAATTACCAGCTTAAACTATTTCTCATGTTCAGTCTCTGAAGCGCTATAAATGGAAACAGTCATACATTTCTTTTCCCCAATAAAGTGTTTGCATTCTTCTTTCCAAGACACAAGAGACTAACACTCATTTAAGACCAACAGAGGAAAAATAGCATTTTACAGCCACTGTGCACATCCTGAAAAACTTCATCTGCCCAGTGGAAACGGAGCAAGTGGTTTCCGGGTTTCTCTGTCTCCCTGCACACAGGAGGGACTAGGGTCTGTCACTATGGGTGAATATCAATGAGCTGCAGATCTAAGTCAAGGATCCCCAAGGAAATTAACTAAGTGTTCATAACGGCCTGATAACTTTGGGGAATTGAGAAGACAATGGAATCTTTTTCTAACTGGATCAGAATCAGCTTTGATGTCTTTATCCCAAGTGGACGAGCCTTTCACACTGGGATGGAGGGGGTCTGTAAGCAGGAGGGGAGCCGACTCCTCTATCAGCAGAACACGTGTGCTCTAAAACTGGCCACTCCACTCTCACAGGGTAGGACAGACATGGGGAAGTGGTCTCAGGCGTGGGGTACAGGACTGAAAACTATTCCTCCAATCGATGTTTACTTTTTAAATTATTATTAAACACAAATGGGTTGCTTATGGTTGAGCAAAAAGAAACATCCCTGTCTGTAGCTAATAAGGGTTATTTTTTTAAAAGCCTTTTAGATGTGAAGAAGAAAAAAATTATAAAATATATGGGGTGGATGTATGGGTGATCACTGTATAATTCTTTCAGCTGTATTGTATTTTTTAAAAATTGCCTAATAAAATATTGTAAAAAATTAAAAAAAAAAAAGTCTTTTAGAATGGCTTACACAAACACAAAGGTACTATTTAAATGAGCACACTAGGAACCTGAACGCAAGTGATCTGTACATCTAAAACATAAGCCATATATACTAATTTGCTGAGTCACGACCCTAGCCCATATATTTTCTAGATCTACTGAACTGGGGGAGGCAGGAGCAAATCTAAATAGACCCTGAGCCAAGTAAACAGTATATTTCATCCTGCTTGAGACCCTAGCCTAAGTCCACTGGACTCAAGGACACATTCCTTCTGTTCATCCTATAACCCTTTCCCTACCCCAGCAACGAGAGAAGGAAAAGCCACAGTGTTCTCTGAGAGGACTGGGAATGATTTAGCGAAGACTCACTTGGAAACATCTAAAACAGCTGCAGAAGCTACATGCCTTGTGGCACAAAGATGCTCTTTCAAATTGGCAAAATGTTGGCCTTTATGTGAAAACAGCTAGTTTCCTTGGGGATTCTTTTATTCATGGTCTGAGAAGACAGCAGCTTGGTCAGGGCCACTGGTCTCTCCTCCGGAAACCAGTCTACCATTTTGCTTTTGCCCACTGGTTTGTTGATTGAATGAGTATTTTACAGAATATCCCCGTGTGCCAGGGTATTTGATAGAAAATGGAAAAATTTCCTGCCTTAAGAATCTAACATTGGGGCTTGGCACCCATAGCACAGTGGTTACAGCGCCAGTCATATACCCCGAGACTGGTGGATTAGAACCGGGCCTGGGCCAGCTAAACAACAATGACAATTGCAACAAAAAATAACCGGGCATTGTGGTGGGCGCCTGTAGTCCCAGCTACTTGGGAGGCTGAGGCAAGAGAATCACTTAAGCCCAAGAGTTTGAGGTTGCTGTGAGCTGTGACACTACAGCACTCTACCAAGGGCGACATAGTAAAACTCTGTCTCAAAAAAAAAATCTAAGATTGGAGGGGGTCTGGGGGTGGAATGATGGATAATAAGAAGATACTTATGGCAGATAGCAACTGTTGATAGGCCAAAAAAAAAAAAAAAAAAAAAAATGAAGCCAAGAAAGAGAATGGAGAGGCATGGGGAAGAGCTCCTTCTCAGGGCAGTCAGGGAGGGCTACTTGGAGGAGGAGGCAGTGAAGCAGACACCTGTACCAAGGGAGGGAGTGTGCAATGGGGTGGGAATAAAGGAGTTATCCAGGAAGGCAGGTTTGGAAGAACCTCAGATTTTAAATGTCACACGCTGTCTTTGGCCAGGGGAGTGGCATGAGAAGACTCGTAAAAAAACTGTTTTAATCAAAGGAAAGAATTACACACACATTTGCACTTTTAAAACCTGGCTCTAGTTTCAGGGAACAAGAGTGGGGACAGGTAGGAGTTTGGTGACAGAGGGTCAACAGCCAGGCTGATGGATTGGGTATGGGATGGGAGAAAGAATCATTGGGGATAACTGCTAGGTTTTTGGCAAAGCAACTAAAATGTGTCACTTACTGATGTGGGGAGCACTGGGAAAGAAGCAGGGGAAGTGAAACCAGAGCCTCAATTTGGGGCATGAGACATCTGATGGGGACAGGAGGAAACAGTGGGGCTGAGAGAGACATCCAGGCTGGTAGGGCAATGTGACAGTCTCAGAACCAGGTCACCTAGCGCTCAACTAGAGAACTGGTGCAGGTGAAGGGGTAGCCCCCAGGGCAGAGTGACCCTGGGGCTGGGCCTGAAGAGCTTTCTCAGCCCTCAGGAGGAAAAGGAAGAACTCAAAAAAGGTGCAGAGGAGGAGAAGCTATTGAGAAAGAATGAGGATGAAGAGCACAGAGCCCCAAACGCCAAGTGAAGGAGCTATTCCAAGGAGCCGTGACTAGCTGTGTCAGCCTGGTAAATGGGGAGGCGAACGTGGTAAAAGGTTACCACGTGTAGATGTAGATGTATGGGAATTATTTGTTCTATTATTACAACTTTCTCTACATCTGAAATTATGTCAAAATAAACATTATTTTTTTTCTTCTAATGTTCTTGAGAGATCCAGCAAGATGAGGACCAATACGGGGCTTGTTGATATCTAACAAGAGCAACTGTGCAGAAGTACAGTGGAGATAAAATGTTCTCATTGATGGGGCCAAGAGAAAATGAAAAATGACAAAGCCATGACACCAACCATAGACAATGCTTTCAGGCTGGTACTGTCGCACATGTCTGTAATCACAGCACTTTGGGAGGCTGAGGTGGGAGGGTTGTGTGGAGCCAGAAGTTTGAGACGAGCCTGGGCAACACAGCGAGACCCTATCTTTACTAAAAATAAGAAAAATTAGCTGGGCATAGTGGCGTGCACCTGCAGCCCCAGCTACTCAGGAGCCTGAGGCAGGAGGATTGCTGAAATCCAGGAGCTGGAGATTATAGTGAGCTCTGATGACACCACTGCACTCCAAACTAGATCACAGAGTGAGAACCTGCCTCTTAAAAAAAGGCTTTCCTGGAGTGTCACTACAAGCAGGAACACTGAGATGGGAAAGCACAGCAAGCCCAGGATCAAGTGGAAAGACTTCTGGTACCTGCACATAAGATAGCATATTTGTTGCCCATGGGAATGATCCAGCAGGGAGAGAAGTACGGGAGCAAGGATCCTACACAGGCTGGAGGGGTGGGATCCTGATACACAAGTGGGGAGTTGGCCATGGACAGGAGGAGGAACCCGTCACTCTCTGCAGGGAGGGCCGGGTGCATGGGCAGAGATGCAGGGAGAGCGTTTAATTTGGCAAAGGAAATAGTATAAGGAAATTCCATTCTGATTGCTTCTGTTTTTTCAGTGATATATAAAACAAAACCTGCAGTTGAATGTGAAAGGAACAGTAGCTGTTTAAGATTTCAGAGGGAAGAGGAGGTGTGGGAAAGTAAGAGTATGAATCTGGAATGAACGGGACCATCAGGTAGAGCAGAAGGCACACCTGGGGTGTGTGACTGCCTCAGTCAGTCTGGGCTGCAAAACTAAGTGCCACAGACTGGGTGGTTTATAGACAGAAGTTTATTTCTCATAGTTCACAAGGCTGGAAGCCTGAATCAGGGTGCCAGTGTGGTTGGGTTCTGGTGAGGATCCTGTTCTGGGCTGCAAACTGCCCACTTCTCTCCACATCCTCACATGGCGAAAGAGGGCTAGAGAGCTCTCTGTGGTCCTCTTCATCAGTGTACTAATTCTATTCCCAAGGGCCCCACCCTCATGACCTAATCATCTTCCAAAGGCCTCATTTCCCAGCATCATCACATTGGGGATCAGGACTTCAGCATACGAATCCCGGGTGGGGGGCTGGGGATAAGCATTCAGTCCATAAAAGGACAGACATTTAAAACGGAGCCAGCAAGTGTGGTGTGGCATGTCCCCAGCCATGCTGAGCTGCATGCGGGCAGAGATTGGATTTAACCAAGGTTAGAATTTTCCGGAAAGGGTAAGACAGAGTGAAAGGCAAGGTAGTGTGAGAGGCCATGAAATCTGAGATGTAAGATGGAGAGGGCGAGAACAAACGATGAGGGACAGAGAGAGTGAAGGAACTATTGGAGGAGGAGGACTGAAAGAATGAGGCTGGAGAGATGGGGACAGGCGGCCAGAGAGAGGGAGGTTTAAAAAGGTCATCTTAAAGACGATGCAGTGATGGGTCAGGACAAGACCCAGGGTACGACCCTGAGGACAGGTGGCTGAAGTCAGATACAGGACAAGGTCACAGACAGGGAGGAGATCAAGGAACCAAGAGGCCGTCTCCGTGGATGTAGATGTTGCTGAGAATGAGGTCGGAGCTACGGAGAGAGAAAGGCCTCACAAAGGTACAAGGAGGGCTCTACAGAGCTGCATCTGACAGAAACAAGAACAGAGAGCAGGTACCTAATCTGAAAGCCGGAATGCTTCAAATACAGCCTTTTTTTTTTTTTTTTTTTTTATTTGGCAGTTTGGGCAGGGCCAGGTTCGAACCTGCCACCCTTGGTATATGGGGCCAGGGCCCTACCTGCTGAGCCACAGGTGTTGCCCGATGCACCCTTTTTTAAAAGGAGAAAATGGTATGGAAATGAGAATAAGGACAGTCTTGACCCATTATCCAGGCTTTGGAGAAATAAAACAACTGCTGCTTGAGAGGGCTGAAGGGACAGCAATGTCCTCCAGAGAACAGGCAGGTTTCACTACGACAAGCTGGTGAAGGAAATGTTGTTTAACCAAGAAAAAGCCCAACTTCTGGACAAATCTGACATGCTCAAAGACCTAGAAAAACTTACCACCATATCCTACTCAAGCATTTTAGGAAGATGTTCAATAAGTTCAGCTTTGAGTCCCATCGATAGTTAAGCCAGAAAAGACCTGACTATGCAAAGGAAAGACCTTTGGAAAGCATTTTGCAAAGGAAACGTGGGTTAGTCTTGGAGCTTTCCGTGTACATTCATGTCTCCTTTTTTTAGCCTCATACACATGGTAAGTCTTCCTCAGATTTATGAATAATGAACTTGCTTTTCCTTAAAGGTTCAATGTGCTTTAAGTCTTTGAGACTTGAGCTTGTTCTCTGTCCAGTCTTTTCAACTACATTCTTTCTTTCTTTTTTTTGAGACAGAGCCTCAAGCTGTCACCCTGGGTAGAGTGCCGTGGCATCACAACTCACAGCAACCTCCAACTCCTGGGCTCAAATGATTCTCTTGCCTCTGCCTCCCAAGTAGCTGGGACTACAGGTGCCCGCCCTGTTTTTTTGATTGCAGCCGTCATTGTTGTTTGGCAGACCTGGGCTGGATTCGAACTCACAAGCTCAGGTGTATGTGGCTGGCGCCTTAGCCACTTGAGCCACAGGCGCCGAGCCAACTACATTATTTCTTAAGTGGTTAACTTAAAATGCCAGCCAAATTTTGGTTAACTTTTTCTAATGCACTTTAGGGTAGAATATCTTAAAATGAAAACATACTGGAGGGAGTTTCAAGCCAGGCGTAAACACATAATGTATCCAGTTTTAATTGTCTCACTGAAACCGGTGCCATAGTTTGAATGTGTCCCCTCCTAAATTCAGGTGTTGCTGATACGATGGCATTTAAGAGATGGTAAGGTCATAAGGCAGTGGCTCTCAACCTTCCTAATGCTGCAGCCCTTTAATACAGTTCCTGTGGGTTGCGACCCACAGGTTGAGAACCACTGTCATAAGGGCTCCTCCCTTGGGACTGGGATTAAGGCCCTTGTAAGTAAGACAGGCTTCATCCAGCTTTCTGGGCTCTTGCCCTTCTGCCTGTCATCACGTGAGGACACCATGTTCTTCCCCCCCAGGGGATGCAGCCCTCACCAGACAATTGAACTTGCTGGCACCTTGACTTTGACTTCTTAGACTCCTGAATGGGAGAAATAATTTCTCTTCTTTCCAAATTAACCAGTCTCAGTAGTCAGTTATATAGCAGCACAAAGAAAGATGTTCAAGAAGCCAAATGACTTGCTTAAGACCATACGTGGTATGTACAAAACAGAACCAAAACCCAGGACTACTGGCTATGAACTACTCTAACATACACGACAAAATATACATCCACATTTCATTGCCAAATGCCAACCAAACTCAATCACTCGTGGCATACTTTTACCATAAAACTAAGGCCTTAATTTCTGCCTTTAAAACACAAAAGATCATAGAAAGAAACTTGGAGGAAAAAAAAATCTTGTTCCTTCTCTCTTCTTTTAAACCAATTACTTTTGAAAGCCATTGTACTTTCTGGTCTTCTCATAAAGAAGACACTGTTGGGCTTGGGAACATCAAAGCAAAAGAGTTTAATGTTTCCTATGTACAACTGGGCCTGCGTGGATGTTTAAATTAATAAAGATCCTTGCTCTAATTTCATTCCTGGAACTTCCTCACCCTCCTTCAAATTCCAGCCCTAGAATAGTTTGAGTGATTGAAGATACAGCTTAAGGTTTCATAGGAGCTTTTCAGGGACGTCTGCATTAATCCTCTGCCCTCTGCAATGTAAAAAACATTAAGTTAAACTGTCTGACGTTAAAATATGTACTTAATTCCCACTACAGGGGATGGATCTTTCTAGCAGATGTTTTTCTGGAATAGTTGGTGATTGTAAAATTGGAAGAACTAAAGGAATCAAAGTCAAAGTAGGCAAAAAGGATGGTCTGGGCAGGGGTCTGGAATGGGAGGCAGGAATGGCATATCAATTAAATTTCCAGACTGTTGCTTATGAAAAATAAGCTGTCTTTGGACTGTTTCTAGACACAGGTAGCTGCACACGATGGTCATGGACCAGAGAAAATGAACCCAAATTGATGTAAAAAAAAAAAAAAAAAAATCATTTAAGCAAGATACTCTTCTGATGTTTAAGCCAAGATCTCCCAGGGTATTAGTTTCTCTTATTTGCAGAGTCTGTGCATTTAGAAAGTTATAGCACTGTACTCCTCACAGAAAACAATGAAGGCATTTGTTTGCAAAGTCCAAGGAAGCTGCTGGAGGTGGCAGCTCTGCTCATCTGGCTCCATCAAGGGTTTGCCAGCCCACCACTCCTCATGGGATTTTTCAGGCCCACACAGGAACCTATCTGAAGCCTTCTGGGAGATAGACCTTTTCATCTGTTAACTGGCTTTTCCTTTCTCAGGCTCCAACTGACAGCAACTACCTCAGGCTCCAACTGACAGCCCCATACCTGAGGCATCTTGAGCTTGTTCCTCTGGGGCTCCCACTCCACATTGCTCTGGCCTTGGGATTAAGGCTACCAAAGCAGGAGAAGCAGGTGAACTGGGAGGCAGCAGAGGGTCATCCTGGTTGGCATCCTCGCTCTAATACGTAGTAGTTTTAAGAATTGGCTTCGGCTACGTAACCTCTTTGTGTTTCAGTTTCATCTCAGTAAAACGGGAAAAATATTACTGCCTGCTTTATGAAGCCGTAGGAAGATTGAACGAAACAAAAAAATGAAGGAGGCACCCAGGTTCCTGGCATACTCAGAACTCTGCCGCCTGTGCATGGTGGGGTGAAGGTGAGGGGTGGGAATCCCGTCAAGGGGCGGAAGGGTCTCTTTTATGGCTCTTAAAAATATACTGTTGTCTTTAGAGGAGCTATTTTACAGCCCGCTGAATCTAACGGCCACGCTAGCTCAGCATGAATACCCTCCATTAAGAATCTTGTCACACCCGTGTTTCACAAGTTGTGGAAACCCAAATCAGACTGCATTCAGCTTTGGGTAGTGGGAGACGTACTGAAGGCCTTTTCAATTTCCAAAGCCATGATCAGAATGAAATGTTCTCGCATCAGGCGTTTCACATTTTAGAATTCAATTACAAAACCCTACCATTTAGCTTGTTAGGCTGGCTGCTCCACCCCAGAAAGAGTGACAAAGGACAATCTTTATAGCTGGGCTGCAAGTTCCAGTGCTATAAATCACTGGTTATCGGATGGAGTGGAACTCATTAATATAAACGAGAAGCCTGAAAGGCACCCATTAGCATGCTATTAATTTGTTTGACGATCTACAGCATGGCAAGAGCTAAAATAGTTAGGCTGGGCAATACTGCATCTCACACAGAAGAATAATCTGGTCCCATTAATTTTTGTCTTGGGCTTGCCAAATGTAATTGGGCATAATCAGAGCTCATACATCTCCTTATAGCGTTTACATCTTCTCTTCTTTTAAAAAAAGGAAATTGGGGGTGGGGGATATCTCCAAATCCTGGTATAAAGTAAAGATAACCAATGAGAAGGTTTGGATCAACCTTTAAGGGTCCTAAATGCTTCTACCCTTTTCTTTTCCTTCCTTTGCTCTGTCTTGTGTGTTTGTTTTTATGACATGAACGTGAATTTTAAATTCTTTTCTAGTTGGGTTAATTTTATTTATCTATCCACCCACCTAATTTGTTGAGAGGTAAAGGCAGGTAGGAGGGGAGGATCTATTTAATCCCTATGGATAGATACGATTGTTTTTAATCTCTGCCATTAATGAGTGGGCATTAAGGAAGGAGAGAGTAAATAGCTTTATCTACTTCTTTGTGGTCTCATGTCTTTCTGTAGAACATTTCTGAACGTGTGCTGGAGCTTTAAACAGCGCGTTCTTGGGTAGTCAGAAAAAGAATTGAAAAACACACCATTAACGAACACAGAGCCACAAAAACAAGACTAGAATGGGCAACTAACTGTCCCTTGTGAAAACCAGAGCCAGAAAAAAGAAAACCTGCATGCCATCCTCACAGGCAATGCATCCCCATTCCTTCCAGGGAGGCACTTCAAGCCGCACCAGGGAGTACCCTGGGCAGAGGCTTTCAGTTGACACACCCCTTCTGAGGGGTCAACTCAGGATGACAACCTGGATGAAATAAAGAGTACACGCCACTAGAGAATTCAGAGTTTTCTGAAAGACATAAAAAATCTCTATAAAAGTTAAGACGCGTAGAGAGGTGGTAGAAGGCTCACCAATCATAATTCAGATTTCGACTTCTTATATTCCAATGGGGCATTCTTTCTTAATTTGCATAGTTCAAAGCAAAGATCACGTTAATGTTTAGTATAACTTAGTGACTTACTACAACATTCCAATTCAAAACTTAATCTAACTCAATCCACCTAAACTACTCAAGATAGACATCTTTAGGTGGAGAGCTAAATTTACAAAACAGTAAGAATGGAGGACAGTGAAGGCGAGGCAGGACCTGCACCCCCCAGACCAGCTGTGTCACCTCCTGCTTAGCCTGCCTGGCTCCATCCTATTCTCACTACAAGTGCTCTCAGGTACCCTCTGCCCTGTTGTTCTGTCTGTCTTTGAATAAATTCATTCCTACCTTAATCTTCTCTGGACCTAGGCTTCAGGTTTTTGTCAATTTAAATTTCTTCCCTCAGGGTTGCTGCTCTGCTTTACTGAGCTCCCTCTGCATAACAGGCAGAGGCTGCTTTTGGCTTTTCAGAGACCCCTTCATTTCCATGTCAGAAAAGGAATTCACAGCCTTGAAGGCCCCATCCTGGGCTCACCTGGGTCACTTAGGGTTATGAAGGAAGTCAGAGAAGGGAGCTGTTCACATGGCTCCTTTCCTGCAGTTAGCCTGCTCAAAAGACACCACCTTGTTCCGAACTGAAGAACAAAAATGTATTTTCAGAGAGTTTTTTTTAGATATGGGGATAAAGCTCTGTGGAGCTTCCCAAGGATCACTTAACGACGTCAAGATTTTAAAAACTGAAATCGAATGTGTAATTTGCCCACCCAACCAAAACCTAGCATAAACAATGAGCTTCCGAAGATTGGCGCAATTACATCCACCAGCTAAGCGTGAAGGCTTAGCCCCAAAGCTAAAGGAAAAGAACAGGGAGATACCCTGGAGCTTTGCTATCCTGGTATCACCTTCTGTCTGGAGTCCAGACAGGGATCCGCCTCTGAGCATTCAGCATTCTCCTCACTGTAGGGCACACTTAACATTATAAGACATTAAAAAATAATACATGTATGCTTTTGCAGACCTGGACCCCTGCATGTATACAGATTCTCAACTCCATCCTTGTCCCCACCGCAACTGGATATTTGGTAAGGAATTTCACCATGCTGTTACATTTCCTTCCAAGATGTAATTTTTTAATGAAATTCTGCATGAATTTCACCATATCTAAGGGTTATGATTTATTGAACCCTTCTTAGATGATATATAGGCACGGTTCTAATCTTTTCCTGGTACTGCTACTAAATTTAAACTCTTACCTTCCTATCTGAAACCCATGACCAAACAGATTCAAACTCATCAAGGAATGCTTAGGAAACTCGAGAGCACGAATTCTGGCCATGAAGTTTCTGCTGTGAAGATGGTCACTCATTCCCTAGACCACAGAGGGGCTCACGCCTCAGCCAGAAATGTTGCTAAGGCCTGAAATCAAGGGTTGACCTAGGCATGTGATTTTTCTCACCAGCTTATGTTGGTCATCGAGGCTGTACCCCTTGAAAATATGGGGGCCATAAGATGTACCTGTCTAATGCTAAGGAGTCTCAACTCCCCTACAAACTGACCTCTTTCACCCTTTCCAGAAGCATTTAAACTTAGGTGACATACCCAAAGGCCCAGTCAGAAAAGCAGCTGGGACACCCTAGCAGCTTTGCTTATCACCCAGAAAGCATCACAGAGCACAGGCGGTGAGGGCTGTAAACAGGAGCCATCTCTGCATCTAGGATTGCTGGTGCTTCTCTGCAGGGCAGTGTTAAGATCAGCACCTGATAAGACACTTCCAAATCAATTTCCTGGCTCTGGCAAATTCATTCCTGGTGAGTTTTGGTCTCAACATTCCTGTCCTCCGGCCTTTGATTTAAAGCACAAGCCCCACTTTCTCAGGTAGAAGCCAAATAGAGAGACCACGCTGTCAGCATCTCCTGCTCCCCACGTGCTATTGTATTAATATTTATGGTACTTAGGGAGATGGGTCAGCTTACTTCATTGGTGAAGAAGGAAAGCCATGGTGAGGCGGGGAAGAGACACAGAGGTCAAGTCCTGTGTTGAGCACTTCCCCCTGGACCACCACCCAACCGCCAGCCAGCCAGACACTGCAGGGCTTACAACCAACTCCATCTTCCATTTTTATTAATCAGTCAAGCATGTTTTACACTCTGATAAGAGGACTAGAAACAGCCTCCCCACATCTAAGGCTCTCTTAATCAACTGCAAGGAATATATGAGCATCATCATGTAGAAGCTTCTGCCCAGAAAAGGAAGAGATCAAATGTTTTCTTCTCCAACTGCCAACTCTAATGCCCTCTTTTGACCCTTTACAGTAGAGCTGTACTTCATGGAAAAAAAAAAAAAAGTAGTAAATACTGAAACAGCAGTCCCCCCCCATTATCCACAGGGTTTTGCTTTCTATGGTTTCTGTCACCCTTGGTTAACCATGGTCCAAGAATATTAAATGGAAAATTCCAGAAATAAACAATAAGTTTTAAATTGTGGGCTGTTCTGGGTAGCATGATGAAATCTCATGCTGTCCTGTCCCGCCTAGTACTGAATCATCCCTCTGTCCAGTGTAGCCATGGTATGTACACGACCTGCCTGTTACTAAACAGGAAAAAAAAAAAAAAAGCCAGTATATATAGGGGTCAGTATTATCATGATTTCAGGTATCCACTGAGGGTCTTGGGATGTATTCCAAGGATACGGGGGACTCTGTATAAAACTAATTATGTACCAGCATTTTTGCAAGTTCTTGCTATTAATCTTCCCAATAACCCATGAGGTAAGCATGATTCCTGTTTCATAGATGAAAACAGACCCAGAGAGGCCAAACTGCTTGTCCATGGACACACAGCCAGAAGTGGTGGGGCTGGGGTTCAAACCTGGCAGTCCACTGCAGAAGCATCTTCACCCACCATGAGACCACAGTGCCTCTGCTGAGTGGAATGGAGTAGGGATTTGGGGCTACCATGCTCCTCAATGGGCACAGGCCCCAGAGTGAACACAGGCTGGAATGTGAATTTGTGCTCCCTCTACCAGCCTCGGTACCCAGGTGCCTCTCAGTGTACCTTATGGGCCACATAACGAGTTTTCAGGAGTAATTTTGTCCATATGCAATCTCTGCCACATGGGCTGACATCTGAGCTTAACACTCAAGTAAGGTAAGAATCCTCAGAGCAGCATCAGGGCACATATCTCAGGCTAAAGAGTCTGAATGAAAACCCCAAGCAGTGCACTTGATCTAGGAGAGGCTCTTGTGTCCCCATCTGTAAATCACAACATTAAACTGGATCTTCACACCAAGCTCAACAAACACATGCCCCAGAGACATTGGGCCCACCCATTACCTCTTAGCAGGGGTTTCCAAGTCTGTGAGTGACAGCACCTTCATGGGACGATTTTGCTTCCACATGCACACACATGCTCTCACACATGGCACATTCCCCCTTCAAAGAGGAAAATCCTGCAATTTGAAATATTTGTATCCCCCCCAAGGCATCACGGGGGGGGGGGGTGTTCAGTAACACCACATGGGCCTCCTTTCTTTTAGCAAACCAAAAATCCAATCAACAGAGGGATTTGTTGAGGTTTCGCTTTTCTGGCAGAAAATCATCTTGCACATTGTATAAACATCCCACTGGGGGCTTCAGGGCTTGACTAGGAAAGTGTGAAGTAAAAGAATTGAGGGAAAAGACCTCGATACATTTCATTCATGAGGATTTCCACCTTCAGAGGGGCAGTTAAGAGAGGACAAAGAAGTAGAAGTTTGCTTTTTCCCTCTAACTCTTCATATTGAAAATGTTCAAATTTAGCACAGAAAGGACAGCGCAATGAATATCTACATACTCTTCACCTAGATTCATCAACTATTAACATTTTCATGCATTTAATTTTTTTTATGCAATATCTGAAAGCGGCAGATATGTGGTTTCCTGTCAATAAGTTATGCTGTATCATCTAAGACAAAAGACATTGTTCTATTTAATATTGCTAGCCTCAAGAAAGCTAGTATTACTGGGTGGCATGGCTCATGCCTGTAATCCGAGCACTCTGGGAGGCTGAGGGAGGTGGACTGCTGAACTCTGGAGTCTGAGATCCGCCTGAGTAAGGGTGAGACCCCATCCCTACTAAAAATATAACAATTAGCCAGGTGTTGTGGTGGCCACCTGTAGACCCAGCTACTTGGGAGACTGAGGCAAGAGGAGGATCTCTCCAGCTCAAGAGTTTGAGATTGCTATGATGCCATCACACATTACCCTGGGCAAAAGAGTGAGACTGTCTTATAAAAAAAAAAAAAAAAAAAAGCTAATATTGACAGAGTGATGTTATGTCAATCCACATCACATTTACTTTTTATAATACTAACTCGGCAAAACTTCAACTAAATAAAATAATATAAATTGGATTCAACTCATTTGTTAGTATAAAAAATAAGTCTGAAATGCACCAAGGCCAGGAACGATGGCTCACACCTATTATCCTAGCACTCCAGGAGGCTGAGGCCAGTGAATTGCCTGAGCTCGAGAGTTCAAGACCAGCCTGAGCAAGAGTGAGACCCTATCTCTAAAAATAGCTGGGCGTTGTGGTGGGCACCTGTAGTCCCAGCTACTCGGGAGGCTGAGGCAAGAAGATCACTTGAGCCCAAGAGTTTGAGGTTGCTGTGAGCTATGAGCTCTGGCACTCTACTGAGTGTGACAAGGTGAGGGTCATCAAGGGGGAAAAAAAAATGAAATGCACCAAAGTCTCCTCTCTAAGAATAGTGCAGTAAATAAAAGTTAACTTTCATATGACAATTAATTATTTACAAGGTCTCAAAACCATGACTCTTAATTTTCCCCTTATATAACACTGTAGACCCAGCAGGGGAGATAAATCTTTAAGCCCATAGATACCACTATACATCCAGGAAGTTGTTTTTAAAGTTCTTCTCTTTATTTTATTTAATTTTTACTGTGGAGATAAGAATCTCACTCTTTGACCCTGGGTAGAGTGCAACGGTGTCATCTTAGCTCATGGCAACCTCAAACTCCCAGGATTAATAGATCCTCCTGTCTCAGTCTCCTGAGTAGGGACTACAGGTGCCTACCACCACACCCAGATAAGTTTTCTATTTTTAGTAGAGATAGGGTCTTGCTCTTGCTCTTGCTCAGGCTAATCCTGAACTCCTGACCTCAAACAATCTGCCTACCTCAGCCTTTCTGAGAGCTAGGATTACAAGCATGAGACACTGTGCCCATCTCTAAAATTTACTTTTAGAGATGGGCCTGACTCTGTCACACAGGCTAGAGTGCAGTGACATGATCACAGCTCACTGCAACCTTAAATGCCTGGGGCTCAAGCAATTCTCCTGCCTCAGTCACATGTGCCACCAAGCCTGGTGGCTAATTTTTAAAGCTTTTTTTTTGTAGGGGGCTAGTCTTGAACTCCTGGCCTCAAGGGCTCATTCCCACCTTCCAAAGTGCTGGGATTATAGGCGTGAGGTAACACACTGGCCTAAAAGCTGTCTGTAAAACGACATTCTCTGTGAGCCTGCGTTCTCACTTTTTGCCATGCTGTAAGAGTATTCCTGCTTTAGGAAAAGAAAGACTAGAAGGTGAGCCATTTTCTTTAGTCATCGTCTCCTTACATGTTTTACAAACAAGTAAATATTATTATACTTTACTCAACCTTCAGAGAAATTATTTAGAACATTCTGTTATGTGAGAATTCTGATGAGCTCCACAAGGGGCAGGTAGTTAAAGGTGCCCACTGACTGACTTGAATCTTGCTTACTTGGTTTTCCAGCAGGGGCAAACCGTAACAGCTAATAGTACAACTGAAGACTTAAAATTTAAACGAAGAAGAAGAAGGAAGAAAGAAGAAGAAGGAAGAAGGAGAAGAAGAAGAAGAAGAAGAAGAAAAAAGGGTGGTGCCTGTGGCTCAAAGGAGTAGGGCGCCGGCCCCATATATTGGAGGTGGCAGGTTCAAACCTGGCCCTGGCCAAAAAAAAAAACTGCAAAAAAAAAAAAAAGAAAAAATAATAAAAATAATTAATAAAAAGAAGAAGAAGAAAGAGAAGAAAAAAGGAGGAGGAAAAAGGAAGAGGAAAAAGAAGAAAGAATAATAAGAAGAAAAGCAGAATAATTGTAAGATGACTCAGTATGGGGCCACTGAGTGTGGGGTGGACTTCCGTGTACATCTCCCTGAAAGAATCTTCACCTGAGATCTTGGTGTCCTAACTCACAAGGATACCTGCAAGGCACCTGAACTCCTGTAGGCCTGGCTGCCACACAGGTGAGCCCACCCCCTGGTATTGAGAGAACCCTTCAATAGCAACCAATGCTCACAGTGCTCACAGAGGGTAACAGGTCACAGGATCACAAACACGAGTCCAGAACAACCAGGTCACTTCTCTAAATTCACACCCCTGAGATCAGAACTGGAAGTATCCAACCATGTTTATCCCTACATCTTCCCCCATCTCCTTGTGTGTGAAACTGGTGTTACCATGATATCCTAAAACTCTTAAGAGAACTCAGCACCTCATGTACCCAGCTCTTCAGCAATCTCACCTCCAAGAACTCAGCCAATGAGCAAGAAAGGAAGAGTTTGAGCCTTCAACAGAAATGCTATGGACCCCATGCATGGCTCTCCCCGGGAGGACACCACCATTCTTTCCTTTCACATACTTTCCAGAGTATAATTTCCTTGGGGATTGTGATCTCTGACTTTTTTTTTTTTTTTTTTAAGCAGAGTCTCTTAAAAAAAAAAAAAGTGGGGGTGGGATCACCCTGTATAGTGTGGTGTGGGATTATAGGTCACTGCAAGCTCAAACTCTTGGGTTCAAGTGATCCTCTTGCCTCAGCCTCCCAAGTAGCTGGGACTACAGGTACCTGTAGGCCGGCTATTTTTTAGAGATGAGTCTCGCTCTGGCTCAGACTGGTCTCAAATCTGTGGGCTCAGACAATCCACCCCCCTCAGCCTCCCAAGTGCTGGGATTACAGGTGTGAGCCACCTCACCCAACCTCTCTGTTTGATTCTTATTAATAACTTAGGTCTAGTCCCCTAGTTGGATGAATCCTAACATGATGGAATAAAAAATGTGGGTGTTTATGATCAAAGTCAGTGGGCAAATTACTTAACTTCTCTGAATCTCAATTTCCTTATTCTGAAAGCAGTCTGTTTACACTTCTTTGAGGGCGCTATGAGATGAGACTTTATACATTTCAGCAGCCATGGAGTACAATGTATAGGAGTGTAGGTTTGCAGGCAGACTGCCTGGGAGTGAATCTTGCTTTATGACCTTGGACAAGTTACTTCACTTCTCTGCACCTCAGCCTCTCCACGTGCAAGATGGGGATTATTGCAATAGCACCCACCTGCTAGGTTACCGTGAGGATTATACATGCAGACACATGTGACGTGAGAGCAAGCACTCAATGGATGCTCGTGTTATTAGTCATTATTGTTAGATATACACTTCCTGGCCCATCACCCAACACACAACAGGTACTCAAAAGAGCCTACTGACTGAAAGGAAGCTGGCTGATTTTGTTTCTCAGACCACAGCTTGCTCAAAGCAACAAGAAAAGACAACTAACATCAATACAGAGGCTTAAAAATTTACAATAACAGAAAGCAGGCATAAAAACTTAAAACAAAGCTCCAGCTTGGGGCCATTGTTCGGGCACCTCTTGGGTCATTGGGTGAATCACTCCCTGAGAGCACAACACTATAATACTCCTCATACAGTGACCTTGAGTCATCCAGAACACACTCACATCTGCTCAGTGTTTACCAAGACAGGAAACTGAAAACACTTTTCAAATGCTTAGGTCTTAAACAGTTAAAGTTTTATCATAATGACAAAATTCTGGCACCCACAAGACACAAATGAACCGCTTTCCTAAAGTGACTCATGCCTCTGATTGAGATTTCGGCAGAGGCAGTTTACTATGAAGCCAAGGCAAAGTACAGATTGCTTCTAAAACCCTCGGGAGTCCAGCAAGGTGCTCGCATGGACATGTGTTTTTATAAAATTTGCCAAAGGAAGATCAACCACGGTCAGATAAAAACACTGGTTCTTTCCACTCCAACCACCACATGTCCCCGGGCACTAGGTGGGCACTTCTGGAAGCCGGCTGGTGCAGGTTGAGTTGGAGACCCAGTCAACTGGGTTCCGTGGTTAGCAGTCACTTCCATGTGGAGTTAATACATCACTAACCACCCCTGTGTACCAGTGACATCTAGAAGGACTCCTATTGCAAAATGTGTTATGACACAAAGGTGCAGGGCCAGGGGTCACATCAGGCTGTGACTACAGTGCACCAGAAGCCAGACTGGAAGAGAAATGAAACGTGAGATGTACAAAGCCAGAAACCGTTCTGTGGGAAGTTCTTCTAAATCTTACTATTCATCAGTGAAAGAAATATGACTGCCATTTCCCCAAATTCGATAACAATCTTGAAGAAATACCACCAATAATGAATGATGAAGCAAAAATAAACTCTTTTTCTCAAGACAAGGTCTTGGTCCATTATCCAGGCTAGAGAACAGTGGCATCATCAAGCTCATTGTAGCCTCAATCCTCCTGCCTCAGTTCCCCGAGGAACTGTAGGTATGTGCCACCACGCTAATTTTTAAAAAATTTTTGTAGAGACAGGGTCTTGTTATGTTGCTTAGGCTGGTTCTGAACTCCTGACCTCAGTAATTCTCCTGCCTCAGCCTTCCAAAATGCTGGGATTATGGGCATGAGCCAGTGGGCCCAGCTGGGTTCTTTTTCTGAACTTCAGGCCTCACAAAACCTGGATTGTCCCTCATAATGGCACAGCCATAGCTGGGCCTGACCCTGAGACTGATCACCTGTGTGATGTGGGTGGCACCTTCCTCTACCACCCTGGGCCTCTTCTCTGTGAAATCATGCCATCAAGGGGATGAGATCAGACACAGAAAGAGCCGACAGCCCAGCAGGGACACGAGAAGTAGTCCATCTAAATACTGAGCAACGACGTGCAGAGGGCTTGGCAAATCCTTACGCTCACATCCATTATGCAACTTTTTATTTGCCACTTCATGGGCTATCCTACAGATACCTCATCACTCTTCCCTCCCAAGCCTGGTCCTGTCCTGTGTCCCTCCCTCTCTCAATTAAAGCCTCAGTGGCCATCCTGCTGTGAGTCCAGACAGACCCGTCCACTACACCACCAACTTCAAAATCTGTCACCACCTGCTCCTTTCCAACCACCCTCCTTCTCCCGGTTTGCCTTGCCTGTCCCCTTTCTCCCCTGGAGCACTCCACAGTCCCGCCGTGGTCTCCCCTAGCACCTGTCCCTCCAGCGCGAGCAGCCCTTCCTTTCCCAGCACAGCTCTGGCGTCCCCACTCCCATCTTTAAGTTCCAGCTCTCTTCCACCTTGGGGCCGTTACGTGTGCTGGTCCCTTCCCCAGCACTCACACTGTTTTTAGCCAACCACTCCTGCCTCAGTGTTTGACGCCAGGAGACCCCCTGACCCAGCTGGGTCTGGCGCCCACTTGGGAAGACACATGGCTGTCCTCCACAGTGGCTGTGGTGTGGTGGTACTATCTGATGTGTGTCCCCGATCAGAGTGACTGCCATCCTGCCATCTCATAGCCCATCCTGAGCATGGCTCCATGCACACAGCACACTCAAGAACAGCTTTGAGAACAGACATGTGTATCCGTGTGCCATTTCAGGAAGAGAGGCAACTCCCCCGTGGCCCCTCTCATGAGCCAAAGTCCTGATGGAGGATACCAATCAGGCTTAGGGCGACAGTCCCAGGGAAGCTCTACTCCAAGGGGCTCTATGCCCAGCCTGATCCTGTCACTGCCCTTGGTCAGAAGCCTGACCTCTCTGGCCCTGTGAGGAGACACCGCTCCTCAGCTCCAGGCCTCTGTGTCCCACTCCAGTGGGCGCTGGCAGGCCTCACACACACCCTGGCCTGTCAGCCTCCGGAAGAGCTGCCTTGACCCCCTAAGAGCTGCCACCTGTGAGGTGAAGCTGGACAGGAACATCACGCTTCTATGCTGCAGACCCAGAAAAGCACATTGCAAGTGCTTCTAAATTTATCTGCCGACCAGGGGTCTAAAAGTACCAAAGGTGATGCTGAGTCCTGCGAATGCCAGAGTAAATTGGACAGGCCTCATTTACGCTCAGCTACAAACCATCCAAATAAACTTTCTCTAAAATGTAAATAGCTCTTTAAACCAATCCCTCTGCCACGCCTTGAAACCAGATTAAGGCAGAGAGCCTCACCTAAGTGAAAATTCTGGAGCTGCTGCTGCTATTTTAATTGAGAGAAATAGTGGGGACACGGGGGAGGGAATGAATGAATGAGATGATAGGAACACATTACTTTCAGGGAGTTGAGACTATTCTCTGGGGATGAGTACTAAAAATATATATATATATATATATTTATATATATATATATATATTTTTTTTTTAAATAAGGTATCCATTGACAATAGGAAGCAGTTATTTAAATTCAGCCCTGGTTACTAGTATTTTGCCTTAGGGAAATTAACACACTCGGCAGGGGCAGGACTTTTTTTCTTTTTTTTACAGACAGAGTCTCCCTATGTCACAATGGGCAGAGTGCTGTGGCGTCACAGCTTACAGCAACCTCAACTCTTGGGCTCAAGTGATCCTCTTGCTTCAGATTCCTTAATAGCTGGGATTACAGGCGTCTGCCAAACACCCGGCTATTTTTGGAGACAGGATTTCGCTTTTGCTCAGGCTGATCTTGAACTCGTGAGCTCAAGCAATCCATCTGCCTCAGCCTCCAAGCCATTGCGCCCAGCTGGGGCAGGACTTCTAACTACCTGATCATTCAGAAAAATTGACTCGAAATAATCCAATGGAACAGCAGGTGGTACTGCCTGGGTTGGCACCTTCAAATTGAACACATCAGATGCCCTGGATTAGTCTCTGTTTGGTTCAACACTGGAATCCCAGGAAAACACATGCTGTCCATTTCAGGGAATCTCAAAGATAAATGCTGGGCCTGGGGTGAGAAGATCTGGGCTCAAATTGGGCAAGTCTTCTGCACTGTAAACTGTGGTAGTAACCGCTGGGAGAGTGTGAGGGGTACACTGTGAAAGCACAGTGCCAGGCATTCTACAGGACCTGACAGACAGTGGCTGCTTTGTAACCCAGTGCCTGGCCTTTGTGCCCAGGAGACATTCAGCCCCTTATTAATTTTCTAGATCAAAAACACCACACTCTACAGTGCTAACAGTATCAAATTGGCTTGCATCCTGAGCGTTTTCTTCTTTTCTCTCTCAACAGATATAAGAAGACACAAGCCCTCTCCAAAGATACTCTATTTCAGACTGTGCTTAACAGCAGCAACTAATGTTCATCGAACACATATTACATGCCCTGAACTAAATGTATTTCATGCACAACTCATTCACTCCCCCTCAACAGCCCTGCACATTAGGTTCTATTACTCTCATTTTATAGGAGGAAACAGCCTCAGAGCAGGTAACTCGTGTCTGGTTATTGAGCCTGCAAGCGACAGAGCTGGGCCTCAAATACACACGTTCTTTAAGGGAGAAAAATAAATCTCTTAATAAATGAAACCACGCACACTAAAATTAAATCTAGATTCTTGATTTAGAAATGGGCCAGGAATTGAAAGAGCTCATAGCAGCTCACTGTCAGTAGAATAATTTATACAGGAGCCCATTTTCTTGCTTAAGGGGTTCTGGAATCTTCTCTGGAATGAGGTCAGCAGCTGGAATGCATCTGGTAGTGGGAAGTGGAGAAGAGAATGACTGGACACCCAAACGCTCCTGGTGCTCTCCCTGCAGGGCTGGCTCCCAGACAGGAGCATCCCCCTGGCCCTCCTGAACACCTCGGCTGCCTCCTGGGGAGGATGTGGTCTGACCACATTCTTTGCAGTGTCTGGTAGCTTCCTGCAAGCCACCTGGTTCTGAAGGAAAGCCAGCACTACAGTCAGGCTCACCAGGGGTCCCATCTCCCCTCCCCCTGGGGCCAACCTACCTGCCTAAGTTAAGCCCTTCCCTCCCTCATAAACAACCTAGTCACAGTGACCTAGGCCATCTTAGGCAGATGTCAGGAGAATATCTCAAAACACTCTCAGAGAGAGAGTTGTCAACACACACACACACACACACACACACACACACACACACACATACTTCACAGATGCTATCAGCCTTGCCATGTAAAAGGGAGAGGTGCCACGGGGAGGCTTCAACTGCCTCAGTTTCACCTGTAGCCTTCCAACTCTATGGAGAAAAGTGTGCCTGGTGCTGCACAAACATGACGTGTTAGGGAGTGTTACCACCATTACCACCCCTATGAGGAGTAGTAACAAACCCAGACTCTCTGTCCTCAGAGATAGATTTCCTGCGGCACTGCAGATGTTAAAGCCAAGTTTTCCTCCAAGGTGGGGCAGGTCAGGAGGGCATGACCCGGTGCATACGTAATGTTGGGTGCTGCCCGAGTGTGGCCAATGACCAAACATGCTCTGAAGCTGAAGGCTTGAGGTCCCCAAATCAACAATAGCTATTGGGAGGGGCTGATGCTGGTCATAGAGTGATGGCGGAAACGATGTCCTGGGACACTCCCATGCACGTGTCCTGGGAGTGGCAGAGCCTGGCTTCACCCCAGGTACCACTGCCTGTGTCCGGACCCTCTTGGCAGGACCGGTTATCTCATCAGAGGCCTTGATCAAAAACCAAAACTTTCAAGACAGCAATAGCCCGTCTTTAAACCAAGTGTGAGGGCCCTTCTGAGTTGGGGGGGCCCAGGTGACTGTGCATGAGCCGGAGGCCTCCTGCCCTGAGAGGCTGAGGGAGGAGCTGCGTTTATGAGGCACAATCAGCCCCCTCAAGGCCCTGCCAGTTTTCATCTTGCCACGCTCCAGCCCATCTCTCCAAATGATTTCTCCAGAAAGGCCGCCACAGATTATCTTACCCTCCTTTAAAAAAAAAAAAAAAACAGAGACTGGAAAAATCTCTGCCAGAAGAGCTCAAAATTCCATATTAAAATGGGGCTCACACTGAAGCGAGCCAGCCTTCTGGAGCTCTATCTGTGGAAACGAGCTCGCCTGGCATTTGGAAACCTAAGTAGGACCAGACCCGTGGCAGAGGAGCCCCAATTACCACGAGGAGCCTCCTGATTAAAACCAGCAGGCTGAAGCTCCTGGGTTTCACTGAACACCCACACCCAGTCCAGGCTGACCGGTCTCGGCTGATGAGGAGAAATAGGGCTATTTGAAATTACCTGCATCTGGAGCCTTCCTGAGTCGGGTCTCTGAGGCTCAGAAGCTCATGTCTGGGAGACAAATAAAAGCTAAATTTGGGTAGCCAAAAACCTCTGGGGAATGAACACAGGTCCCAAACACTAGTGAAGAGGAATGGGAACAACCAGTGATTCCAGGGATGTGTCCCTGGTTCCCAATCTCCTCTCTCCTGCCCCGCTCCGGAACCCTTTCCCTCCATTCCTTCTCCCTCACCCACAGCCCTTGGCAGACACAGCAGGGACAGAAGGGCACATTCTGGTCTCTGGGGCCCTGAGGCTTTTTCCCATGATGAGCGTAGTTCTAATGCCCAGGTCTCCTCAAATTCAATTTCCCCTTTCCTATCAGAAATGACAGGAGCGGCCACCATCCACGTTTTCAGCTGCCTCTCAGGGCTGGATCACAGAGCTTCTGACACACAGACAGAATTCAGCAACCCCTGTGCCAGCCAGGTGGCTGACACCTTCTCCTCCCCAAGAAGGAATCTGATGTGGCTTAGGATAATTTCTAACCAGTCAGTATCATGCTGCCAATAAAATGTCTGCAATTAAAGCTTTAACAACAACAACAAAAAACTGTGCTTTGTGTGACTCAATACTTGACATGACAAGAAGTTAACTCTGGGACCGAGTGGCCAGACTTGTTAGAACAGGGCAAAAAATGCAGATGTTCCTCTGCTTTACCCGCAGGGCAGGGACATTGCACATGTTCCAGACCCCCCTGCACCCTGACAAGGGGGAGGGGAGGGGCAACACGGGGGATGGCAGGGCAGACAGCCCTCAGTTGAAGGTACCAGTAGCACTTGTCACACCAGTATTTGAAAGCTGCAAACTGTTCTTTATTTTTTTAATCATCAGCAAATTAGAACCCTCTGGAGAGACAAGAACTCCAGAGGTAAGAACTCGCTTTCTAACAACAACTTCATTTTGAATTCAACTTCAGGTCTAGTGCTGTTAGACAGTCTGAGCCTTCTGCTCCTTTGGGAGGCAAAAGATCCTCTCTGGATCATCTCCTACAATTCTGCTTATTTGCTCCCTGGAAACCCACAGGCTTAAGTCAGTGACCAAGTGCAAACACGTGTTTGCCACAAATATTTCACCATCAGCTACAAGGCTAAGTGGTGAAAATAGCAAAGCCAACTTTTTGTTTCCACTGGTGCTGATGAAACTCACTTTTACAGATAATCTTTGAGTCGCAGAATGTATTTTTTTAAAAGATGCAGTGCATACTTGAATGTGATAAAACAGCAACAATAAAAACTGCTCACAAAGAGTTTCCAAGAATAAACAAAGCTTGGCTGGGCCTGTCCTAAGTGACTACATTATGGGTATACAAAGGACCTCTGTGTGCCCAAGGCAAGTAGCAGCCCCAAAGCTATGTGGGAAGTTTATGATACCGTTCTGACCCTCCACACACTCATGATCTCACCGGGGAAGCCCAGAGAGGCACATGGGAAAGAACCAAAAGATCTGGGCTAAACACTCAGGCCTCATCAGTGTCTACTGCACAGTTACTACGTATGTGGTCCTTAGGGTGGGAGGGGCCCAAAGAGCTGTGGGGTTCTGTTCTGACAGTAGGCAGCTGCAGAACTAGGATCATTCCAACCAGAAACGCATGTGATAACCCCTGGCACTTCATGCCAAGGATTTCCAGATGTTCAATAAAAACATAACCTCTTTTGGTAGGTTATGCACGTCACCTGTGCCCTCTGTTTATGTTCCAGATCCACTCGACGAGGCCTGACGCAGGCCATCCCTGCTCAGATCATCAGGGTCATTAGTGTACTGTTCACAGGCCTGTCTACTATCATGACAGGCCTTGGACACTATCATCTTCCTGTGGGCAAGAGAGCTGGAGTTTGCCCCTCTCACCCATCTCATATTCCTCTGTGACAGCACTGGGCCCATAGCTGTTCAATATGGAGGTGTTGGCTGAGAGCACAGATGCCATGAGGAATGGAAGGGGAACTGCTGGCTACAAGATTCGAGATACTGAACTGCTTATTTTAAAGGAAACCTGGAGACCTAGAAAAATTATGCCACAGCACTCCCCCGAAGAGGAAACACGGTCTCTGTGAGGGGACTAGGCTAAGGTCACTCGGTCACCTGGCTGCAGGGCCAGGACATGCCTCAAGTCTCAGCTACTAAATATACCCTGGTGTAGTCATCAAAATTCCAACTTAGGTTTCTGGGAAGCCCGAAAGAAGATGGTTTGACTAGATTGTGAATCACACAGTAAAGTAAAAAGTCCAAGAGCCCAGGGGATTATTTTCCACTTAGTGCCAGCTGGGGAGTCAGAACTGATGCTCTGTGTCAGGAGGTGACCCATAGGTGATAAGGATCCTGCATGCTGCCCTCAGGTCTTCCTGAGGTGTCCTAATCGCCAGTCCAAGTGATCCATAAACCCCACCATTAAGAGAACATCAAGAAATATCATCTCAGGGCTAAGGAAGGAACTACCCAACTTATCAGCCTGAGTCAGCTATATTGCTAAAGGCACCTCTTTCCAGCCTGAAATCCTAGTGCCAGAGACCAACACTATCTTAGCAGGGGTGATGGCAAAGGCTCCTGCAGCTGGGCGACAACATCTTGTCAGCCCCCCAGAGTAACTGGAATAGCCCTGGAGCAGAGACCACCCCAGACTCCAGAACAGATGACCCAAGGCAAGGCAGTGAAATGAAATGCTGCCAGAATCTGAGCCAGGAAGCCTTGTGTGTCAAGCCTTTCCCCAAATTCCACTGACTTCAGGTGGTCACTACACAGACAACAGGAAGACCAGAGGCTCCAGGAAAGCTCATTGGGGGCTTCTTCTGGCTTTGTCACAGAGTGGCATGCCCAATTGGGACCAGCTGATCCCTGGGCTGGCCAATGTCTAGGCCACAAGGAGAGAAACCCAGGTTAGGGACAGCCCCATGCCAAGGACAGATTTGAGGCAAGAAAGGAACAGCCAGCATACACTGAGCAGGTGTGGTGCTGCCATCTCTGTGACGTAGTTACCAAGGTGGGCTCTGGAGTTAGCCAGAGCCAGTGTGTGTCCCCTCAGCATCATTCTTTCCCTTGTGCTACATTCATTAACTTCTCCCAGCCTGTTTTGTTATGTAGACAAAAGGAGAGACCACCACCTTCTTAGAGAGCAGGTGTATTAAAATGACCCAAGAGATATAAACCATTTAGCCCAGTGTCTAGAACATACTAATCTCTTAACACAAGTTACCTTATTTTTATTCTTGACACATACACACATGGCCCTTTCCCTAGGACCTCCACTAACTGACCTTGACATGATTTATGTCTGTTCCCTCAAGTAGGTGCAGGGGTTACTCAAACAGGAATTTAGTTTGGCTTTGGAAACCACTGAGGTTTTTATTTGAGGAATGAACATATTTTCTTTCTTGAGGATGCTCGACTTGGGCTAACATTTTAATATTTTGCCCTTCATGGGCAATGGATTTCAGAAGGCAGAGTCCTAAAAATGTACTCAATGCTCTGCCTCACAGGTGTACAAAGACTTATGACAACAGGGCACTTGGATGGACATGCCTCACTATGGTGGAATCTTTTCTCCAAAGCAAAGTATAATAGAACCTGGAAACTCAAGGCACCATTGTATGGGTTGAGTGCATCCTTCCTTCTCTCGCTTAACCTGAGTATCTACCCCATGCAGGGAGGCATTTGGGCACCATGTGTCTAAGTTAGAAAGCTCCCGACTCGTCCAGAACACACTAGACTAACTATCTCCCATGGGCAAAGGCGAATTCACTGCCCTCCCTCTCCTGAGAATGCCATGTTTCTCTTGGCAAGTAGCACATGCAAGTTTACCAATTGCCCAACACCACTTGTATCTTTCAGCTATGTGCACCCAAGTCTTACACAAAGTTTTGCTTTGCACTACTTAAAAATATACTACCATGGGTTGAGTCACTGCCAAGAAAGAAGGAACAGCGGCATATTTCCTATTCCACAGAAGTCAAACCTTCCTAAATGTTTCTGGACAAATCATAGCAGTGTGCCATGTTCAAAAGAGTTCAATAGGAAAAGGAAACATGTTAACCAATCAACTTGAAAACAGATTTACAAAGGAGGATAGAGTTTAAAGGTTAATTCTCTTCTGTCTCAAAAAAGAAAAAAAGAAAAAGAAAAAAGGAAAACCTATTAGGGATAATAATTGCTTCATCTAGAAAGATGCCTATGAATTTGGTGCGTGTATCATTGCGATATTTCTGGATTTAAAACCAACAACAAAAGCAACAAAAAGTGTCTTTAACAGTTAAGGCCACTGTTACTTCCCATAAGGAGAAGTCCTGGGTAGAGTGGCTGCAGAGTTGATTAGTTTTGGGACGCACTATTGTCTTCAAGGACCTAAGTTACTTGTGTCTCCACCCCCTTGGCCTGCATCAGGGTGTTGGGTTTTGTCTGATTTTCCTACAGTCATTAGATGGCCGGTGCAGCTCCAGACCTCACATCCCCACATGCCATCTAAAAGTCTGAAGACCTCAAACTTGGGTCACTCCTGTAAGAAAGAAAAACCCTTCTAGCAGACTCTTCTCATGCCTCGATGGCCTAAATTGGGTCACACACCCATTCCTAAACCAATCACTGCCAAGAGGGCTAAAATCAGTACTATCAGGACTCTATCTCTAAGCCAGCATGAGAAACCCAGACTCAGTACACAGTGCTTCTGACTTCTGAACAGAGCCACAATTGGTTGCAACAAGGGAGGGTCAGGGGGACTTGAATGTTTGTTTGGGAAACAACCCAACAGTATCTACAGTAGTCCCCAGCCCTCTGGGGTGCCTAACAATCTAAACTACATAACTGGCCAGAAAGGCATGCAAAATCCATCCAAATAATGCAGGTCTGGTATCTCACAACAATCTTCACAGGGTAGGTATTACTGTGTTCCAATTAAAACTTCAGGCTTCCTTTAAGTCTTACGGTGGTAAATACCTGACAGACCTATCTCCAGTCCCTGTTCCTGGGCCCATGATAGGCAGCACTTATGGATCTTTGAATTCCTTTTGCTGAGCCTGGATCCCTCACAGCACTACAGACAGTTATCATTTGATGAGGTCTGGCTTACGGGACGATATCTATTCACCATTACTCCAGCTAGGTCATGTTATCAAAAAGCAGGTGCCAGTTTGAGTGAGTTACCCTCCAGCAGTTCTCATTAGGGTCCACTCCTGCCTCTTCAGGAAATGCAAAACCTAAAGCTACATATAAACCACAGCCTTAGTAAGCAATATTGCCAGACCACTGGATCAGCCTCCAAAAGGTTATTAAATAGCACAGCCCAGCTGCCAAAGCCTTCTGAGGCTTGGCATGCAAGTAGGGGCTCCCCTGTGGGGACCGCTGGCTGTCCCTGTACAGTTATAGATCAGAATTTCCAGCTCTGCTACTCTTCAGCTTCCCATATGCTTCTGCCAAGAAAGCAGAGGCACAAATACAGCAAAGCAGGAGCCAGGGGCCTGTGTCCATCTAGGCTCAGCCTCTACTGGTATTCCCATGGCCCAGCTGCCTCACTTTTTTCCCTCCTCTGATTCTACATCTCTAAAAAGTACACCGATTAGGCCACATTTAAAGTCGTTTTCAGTTCTAACCTCAGATTGAAGTCAAATTTTCAGAGCTTTGGTATATGTATAATCCCTGGCACAAAGAAGGTCGCCCATACATGTTTAAAAGGAAGATAAGAAAGAGAACTGGTTTGGGGGAAAAAAAAGAGTCTCTTAAGTAGACTGTCAGCAGGAGACACTCTAAATGTGGTAAGGAGTACAAGCTCCCCAAAACAGAACTAGTTACTATACCAGGATGCATTCTTCCTTCCTGAAGACCATCTGATAATTCAGGGCTAAAAATCAATGGGCCCAAAGTTCTGCTGTTTGTTGTCTAGGTGACCACCTGGACAAGTTAAGCTTTCTGTCTTATTTATAAGGTTCAGATATCATAGCACTAACACAATAGGGTTGTTGGAATAATAACTCAAGAGCCTATGAGAACTTAGAACAGTGCATGGTGCATAATAAGTGCTCAACAAAATTAAATGTTATTACTACTACTCTTACCACTAATATTTGTCTATGGATCATTTGACTCAGAGGGCGGGGATTCTCATGCCTGGCTAAATGCTAGAAAAATATTTACTAAATGAAGGAATGAGGTAAAACCAACTATTTTTTTCTTTCAGGTCCTTTTCCTCTTTCTACACTCTGAGGGGTTAGCATGCTCTCCTTCCAAACTAGATTTTGTACTATGGGACCTATAGGTGACAAACTTTCTTTTTTTTTTTTTTTTTGAGACAGAGCCTCAAGCTACCCTGCTGGGTAGAGTGTTATGGTATCACAGCTCACAGCAACCTCCAGCTCCTGGGCTTAAGCGATTCTCTTGCCTCAGCCTCCCAATAGCTGGGACTACAGGCACCTGCCACAGCGCCCGACTATTTTTTGGTTGTAGTTGTCATTGCTGTTTGGCAGGCCCTGGTTGGATTCGAACCCACCAGCTCTGGTGTATGTGGCTGGCACCTCAGCCACTTGAGCTACTGGCACCACGCCAGGTGACAAACTTTCTATACATTTCACCTGAAGTAGGAATGTTTCAAAGTTGACTATGAAAACCTTAAGTATGCAGGTATTTTTTAATCCTTAAAGCACCTACTAAAAAAACTACAAAGAGATAGAGTCAACACACACACAATAGATAAAACAGAATGTTAGAAAATGCTTGAATAATCTAAAAGACAGAGAAGGAGAAAAAGTAAAAAACAGAACAAATAAAAATGTAGAACCCAGAGCCAAATATATTAATACCAATAATCACATTAAATGTAAATGGTCTAAACACACCAGTTAAGACATAATAGACTGTTAGAACAGACAAGTAATATGCAACCATGTGCTGTTTACAAGAAACTCACTTGGAAAATGATACAGGCCAGTTAAAATTAAATGAAGGACAAATACATGATGTAAACATGTATCAAAAGAAAGCTCAAGTGGCTATATCAAATCAAGTAGACCTTAGAGCAAAGAAAATTACTATGGATAAAGAGAATATCACTAGTTTTTACATTTCTGTATAAAACATCAGATAAGATGATGTTTCTAATGGGATGGGAGCAATTCAGGAAGATACTCTGCTCTTCACCCCAGGACTCTCCCTACCCCAGCTGCTGGAGAGGTCACTAGCAGTACCTGGTTCTCACTCCTAGGCTGCAGGTATTGTCTTCACTCATCCCCAAGTTTTCCCAATCTTAATTAGCTTTTGAAAGAAAATAACCCCCAAAGTGACAGGAGTCAGGGACCTTATAGGAAAAGCCATCTCTAGCCTAGTACTACACACTCATTGCTTGGGGGTGAGTTCTCAACTCTGTAGCATCACACCATACATGAGACTTTACATTCATGTTGCTAAGGATTTGAGAGAAAATTCTCTCAATGTTCTTCCTCCTTCTCAGATATATTTCTCCCCCCAAAGAAACTCTATAGGAAAAAAAAAAAGAAAAACTCTAAAAACCAAACGATCCTGCCTGAAAGAGTTCTGGATTATGTTTTCTGCTTCTGTGACCTTGGCAGGATCTGGTTTAAACAGCCCCCGGCAGCCTTGTGTGCGCGGTTAGAACGCACTGTCTGCCGTCTCGCTTCCCAGACTCAGCTCCTCGCAGTCTGTTTAACACTTACAACCCCCATGCTGTTTGCCCGCTCAAATATGTCATCTAGCAGTGTGAAAACATTGAGACTACTATGGCCCCAGCAGCCCTGGGCAACTCTGATTCTGCCCAAATCCAAAATAAAAAGACTTAGTTTGTGCTCCGGCTGGTCCTGCTGTCCGGGATGCAGACAGGCTGGACTGGCAGTGAGAGTCAGAAGTCAGACAGATGGAGGAGTCATGTGGCCTGAAGCTGGCAGGAGGCCCGCCCAGTATCCTCCTTCTGGAAAGGCATCAGCCTCCACAGTCAGGCAATCTTCTTTCTTCCCAGGCTTCCAGTTTCAAGAGTGATGAAATATGTTATCAAGAGAGAACTTGCTTTTTTGACTGTGAGAAATCCTGCAGTGACAGTCCCCATCCACAGCCTTAGCATGCGGGACGAGACTTGACAGCTGGAGAGAGACCTGTGTAAGGCTGGCTTTGATGCTCACTGGCTTTGTCAGGGCAGGATGCTGAACCTCTCAAAGGCTATTGCTTTCTCTGAAAAATGAGGGTAAGAGTACCTGCCCTTACTGGCATTGTGAGGATTAAGTGAGGCATTATACACAAAGTTCTTGGCACTGAGCCTACACCTAGTAACTCCTAAATAAACAGTTTCTGTTATTACTGCGATGGAATCATTCATTCCTCCAGAGCAGAAATCATTCCTTTTGTGTCCTCCATGATGCTGGTCACAGGGCAGGCACTGAAGGAACCCTTCCTTGTTGACTCAATAGCTGCACTATCTGGATCTAGTTAGCTGTAGGTTCTTCAAAAGGAACATTTAATAAATACCCTTCCTTTGCTGGTTTAGTTCTGAAATGGAAAGCAAATTAGCCACTTCGCCATCCAGAATCCCGCAAACATATGGACTCTAATATTATCACACCTTCCATGTGCATCTGCAGCTGATTAAAAACAAGAATCTGTGAGACAGACTTTTCTATAATATAATATTTTCAACAGGCAGCTCAGGCCAAACAGTCTAAAACTTCAAGCATGTCAAGGGAGCCCTGAATTGGAAAGAGACGGGAAGAAAGAGATGTGACATTTTAATTCATTTGGCATAATTTAAGATACCATTAAGACAGAAATAAATCCAGTCTGCAAGCTATTCAGAGCCTAAATGGCTCCTTCCCTCAAACCTTTAATCTGAACATTTTAGAGGCACTCTAAAGAAGTGTGTTTCTTCTGGAGAGGAAAGGTTCCATTAGAACAAATATGTGTATACACCGAAGTCAGTGAATATAACAGATAATAACTGCTCTAACAGCAGCAGCTAAAAGATACTCTCATTAAGGGTCTGTGGAAACCCTTCCAGTTACCGTTTCCCCACCCCTCCCACCCCAATGTGGCAGACACGTTTCCATTCTACCTTTCTCTTTAGATCTTCCAAGTACCTTGTCTCCACAGCATCCACCCTTCCTCTGATAGCTACAGCCCACCTATGGCTCTCAGACCAGGAAGGCTTCCTCCCAATGTGCAGAAAGCATGTGGCTCTGGACCACAGCGATTGGTTCAGTTATGGGCACGTGACCTAAGCCAGGTCAATCAGAGCTAAGGAGACTCAAATCCAGAATTTTCTGTTTGAACTATCAGGGAATCCAACTTGCTCCTTTTCCTCTTAGGCTTCAGAGCTGAGGCTGATACAACCAGTTTACAATCACAGCAGAAAGGCTGCCAGGTAACAGAGCCAACCCAGGAGCAGAATTCAGAGAGAGGAAGCAAGAGAAACAGAGTCCTGAGGACACCACTGAATCCCTGAATCAAAGCACAGCTGAAGCCAACACTACTTCACAGATTTTACATAAGCCACTACATTTCCTTGACTTAAATTGGTCTGAACTGTGTCTGCAGCCTGCAGAGAGTCCTGATGCAGAAATTTTAAAAATAAGTATACTTATAAGTAACAATTTTATGGCTTCTTAGTGTCAAATTACTTGGAATACAAGAATGGTGCAACAGATTCCCAGAACTCCTACCCATCTGCCCGGAAGTATAAGCACAGGATTGGTCATTTCTGACCAAGTGGCTCCTGTCCTGGAAGCACCAGGGCCCTCACTTGGCAAATACTGCTCAGATAAACAGGTCTTGGGTAATGACAAAGCACTGGTGCACACGAGACCTAACTTCTGTTCCCTGCTGGGTCAATTCTTCACCAGGGGACGTCAAATAAACCCTCTTGCACTGCGTTTTCTTTCATAAGACAACCGAGCCTTCTGCCTGTAACATAGGGAGGATAGGAGGCAGTATTGCATGGTATTAGGAACATGGGCTTTGAGCTGGTCGATCTGGCTTCAAATACCTACTCCACCCTCAACTGGCTATGTGATCCCAGGCAAGAGACCTAATCTCTTTGAGCCACAGCTTCCTCATCTATAAAAATGGGAATAAATATGAATATTGTTGCATAGGGTTGTTTTAAGGATTAAATAAGGTAAAGTTTATAAAGCATTTAGCAATGTGCCTGACATACAATACAGACAATAAATGGTAGCTGTAAAGGCTATGAGATCAAATGAAAAAGAACGTAAAAGTACTTTGTAAAAACCATAAGGCACTGTACCTATATTAGGGATTACCTTCATCAGCTCTCACTCCGAAAATGGCCATGGTTATAAGATTGTAGTGTGGGGTAAAGGCAATAAACTCGATGCAATGAATTCAATCAATAAATTACACCCAATGAGGAGGAGAGAGAGTTGTCGATGGGGCACAGGGGTGTGAGCCCCATGCAATAGCTGTCATTTTATCAACAGTTTAGCACACTCTCCAAGAAATATGTCAGGGCAGTTCATGGAAAATGCTATCAATAGCGACCTGTTAAATGTTCCTCTGGAGGCCTGGAACTGTTCCCAAACTGTGTGCAGTCAGGCCCCTTCTGAACTTTTCCAGAGCTACATCTGCAAAAGTACAAGTAAATCCCCTTCCTGATTTTTCAATTTCTTTTAACAACTTCACAGGCAGTATGCAAATGTGCTTCTTTATGAATGAGAAATTTCAGTTGCTGAACTTGGCAGCAGAGATTTCCAAGAAACCCAGCCTTGCAGCAGACCCCTCCTATGTTCCACTGGCACATACCATAAAAGGAGGCCGGGCTGGGTTTCAAAGGCTGCATGCAAGAAAGAGACAGCCATGCTAAAACCAAAAAGATCGTCCTTCCAGGTGTTACAAAAAAAAAAAGGTCCCCCTGACCAAAGGGGCTTTGCTTCTTTTTTAGTTGGGAGGCTTAAAAAAAAAGAAATAGGCAACAAACCTAAGTAGTGCTCACCACAAACATGTAAAAGGGTCATTTCAACTCACCTATGTATTGCTTAATGTGGAAAAAAAGCTTGAAAATCAGGTCCATAAAATGTAAGGAGTCTTGGAAAAATGACCCCCATTGACGTTGCAGTACTTGTTCAGGAAAATAGATAGACTGTTCTCTTACTCTTTTTTCTAACTGTAGTCTGTATACCAACCATGTGTATTTTGGACTCCTTCCCACCCTACCATGATTTCCTGTCTAAGTCTGGGTCCCATGGTAACTGGAGAAATTTGGCACGCCGGCCCCAAACGCCATGACTAGCCATGTGAGGGACGCCAAGGGGGTCTCTCTCCCACAACGAACACATCTCTCTCTTCTGGCTCTGCAGAGAGGTTACTGTCTTCCCCATAAATTCTTACTAATAAAGTCTTCAGTTTATAAACAGATCTTTCCATCCAGCTTCTTTTACTCACCTCAAAAAGAAATGAAAACATTTTGCACAGTCAGGAGACCCACACATTGAAAATTACATCACACGGGGTAGAAGGGCTGCAAGATTGCTGAGAAAGAGGGAGAATAAAAAACAAACAAACACACCACCATGGCTTTGCCGTTAGCAAAAGACTCAAGTAGTTCAGTAAGAGCCAAATCTCATTTACGCTGTGAAGGAAGTTATCCTTGGAAATGTATTTCCTGGTGAGAGAGAGTGCCATGTCCACACGGCTGTGAGTCACATGTTGGAGATGTCTGAGGGCTGACTTCTACTTATCTTCCAGATCTCAACACAAATGACACTCGGTCCAGGACTGTGACCACCCCACGCCCCTAATCTGATTGAGAGGCCACAGCCTTCCCAGGGTTGCACATGGCATGCGTTACAACTGCTGGGCTATTCCTGCTCTCCAACTTAAAGGTCCTCAAGGGCAGAGACTGGAACTTCTCACCACTATTCTGACACCACCCTTGACATAAAGAAAGTGCTCAAGATGGCCTGTGAGCAGACCCAGCCGTAGCCCACAGTGCAATTTCAGGGCCTTCACCCCTGTAACTTCTCTCAGCCTCCTGCCTCCTCTCTGCCTGCACAGTTCACCTTCTGCTTCAGGAAGGCCTGACCCTCAGGAAAGAAAGGATATGCCACAAATCACGGCGACTACAGTCCAGTGGAATCCTACGTCCCTAAGTATTACCCTCCCGAAATGCAATTCCTGTCCCAGACACACTCAGGGCACTGTGCTTCCCCAGCCCTGGACCTAAGGAATTAAATTCTAACTGTAGGAGTCTAGCCAATCACACACATAGATATTGTCTTTTGCTTTGTTTTTGTAAGGAGGAGCTAGAAAAATGTCTCCTCCTGTTGCACGTGAACCACACGGGTGACCAACTCCAGGCCCTTCAGCAAACCTGGCACGCAGGGACCCCTGCCTAGGGGAGGTGGTCCCATCTAACCCGCTATTCAGCAAGGCCTCTGTTGATTTTGCTAATAGAGCAAACAGACTCTCTTTGAAAAAGTGGCAAAAGCAGCAGAACTCTGCTTTCCTGCCTATTTCCTCTGTCTTATTAAGTAAGAAGAACTGGTTTTAGTAAGAAATCCTGAAAGCCACCCATAGAACAAACTCTGAGGAAAAACGCAAAATGCCTGCTTTTTCCCAGAGAAGACTCTGAAGTCAACAACGGCTATCAAACCGACCTTGTTAACTGTCATTTGTTTCACAACAATTTTTCTAATGATTTTACCTGTGTTGTCTCATTTGAGTCTCTTAACAGCACAAAGCACTACATTTTCACTTTTAAAAATATCCCTGTTAAGCTCAGAAAGGTTTAATAATGTACCTACCTTCACAAGTTCAAGAATAGGCGAAACTAATCGATGGTGACAAAAGTCAGGAATAATAGCTACTTGAGGTAGGCAGTAACAGGGAATGGCTGTGAAGGCCTTTCCTGGACAGGAGGGTTTTAGATCTCAGTCTTGAGCAGGGTAGGTTATGCCGCAGGTGGATATCTGGGTAAAAACTCACCAAACCATGCACTTAAGTTCTGGACTGTATACATCTTGATTTAAAATGCAAGAAAAATAATGCCTCTCTACCTCAAATTACAGAGTGAAGATGCCAAAACTGCACCAAGCTCTCCCTCAACTCCAAAACCTATGCTCTTGTCTCCTCCACCTTGGTGGATTCAGAGGGGAGGGGCAGGATCACTTATACCCAGATGCCAGGGGACTAGAATCACGTGACTGAGGTGTCCCAAACAACTCCACGCTTCCCCTTTCCATGAAGGGAAGAGGACCACAGGTGAAAAGCCACAGGCAAAGGTCACGAGGCCAGGTGGTAGCAAAGGACGCAGAAAGGATCACACCGAGGCAACACCATCAGATCCAAGCCAAAGGTTTCCTTCCAAGGAAAGAAAATCTCCCAGCTATGGTGAATGAAAGCCTTTACATCTGGCACGTCTTTGTTCAGCTTTTTTACAGCGTATGCCCAAGACCTAAGAACCTAAGAAACAAGGCAACTTAAATATCCCTACTATTCCATGTTCCCGTGTGGAAGCCACTGTGGCCAGGGGAGGAAAAACTCGGGTCTCAGGGCATTTTGCACAGATGACTGGCAATCCCAAAGTGCATGAATGGCGGCCTGTGGCAGGGTCCAGGTGGTTCGTGGCATAATAAGCAGCAGCTACCTCCTACTGAGAACTCACTAATTTTTTAACCTCAGGTGCACAAATTGGATTTACCATAATCTTTGGTTCATGACCACATTTAATTATTTGTAATAATGTGAATTAATTTCCAAAACAAAAGCTAGAGCCTTGATAATCATCTGCTGTGTCTAAACCATATGATCCTCCCTCCCCTCTCCCCATAAGACAAGGATTAGCCATGATTCCCATCCCCCCACTGGCCCTTTTTCAGTGTCATTAATATCATACCTGGAATGTACTCCTTCTGAAAGTTAAAAAAAAATTGTTAACTTTATAAAAATTGTATCATGTTGCACGTCAACTTTTGAGCTGATTTTTTTTTCCACTTAATTTTAATACTGAAGTTTATTCATTCAGTGCCAGCTGAGCCCATGACCTGATGAGAGGTGTTGCTTTCATGGCTGCACTTCACCTTCACGATACCATAAGGCAGGTATTACTGTTATCTCCACTTTATAGATTAAAAACAAAACAGGCTGAGGGACCAGCTCAGGGTCACATTTAAAAAGCAGCTTCACTGGGGTTAAACCCAGATTTGTCTCCAAAGGACTAGATCTCTCCGCTATAACACTCAGGAAGTGCTAGCACATGGGTGAGCTCCCTCTCCACCCCAGGGAAGGGTTACCAAAGACACAAAGCCAAACAGTCGCTATTGTCATCATCACCCATCACCATAACGACTAGCATCCCGGATGCTCATGGATACCAGATGATGTTTCAAACATTTTAGAAGATATATCTCATTTAGTCCCTGCAACTACTATATGATGGAAATAGTATCATTTCCATCTTACAGACAAGTAAACTGAGGCATGAAGAGGCGAAGTCATTGTCAAGTTGAAGCAGCCCTGGAAGTCAGGCAGTGCAGCTGCACACCCACACCCTCACACACAAAGCTCTACTGCTCACGGTCTAGAGAAGAGGAAGGCCACCTGAGCACCAGGGGCCAGACTAAGATGAATGCTGACCAAGCGGAGGCCTGTGCTGAGCTTGCACCCTGAGCAGTGATTGCAGCACTACTGGAATCTGACTTGTTTATAGAGGATGGCCCTGACTGTAGGCCTCTGTCCAGGGAAAAGAGCTGCATGCAGGGGCTGAGAAGGGGGGGTGGTGGAGAGAGAAGGGGTGCAGAGAAGACCAGCAGATCAGAACACAGAGAACCTCAAGGAGGAAGGGTGTGGCTGAGTAGAGGGCCTGGAGGGGGGTGATAAGGTTCTGAAAGCCCAGAGCTGGAAGGGCCAGGGACAGAGCCCCGAGGAGAGTGGGCATAAAGCATTCTTCTTGAAAGACAGACATTCTACTTATAACACAGAATCACAGAATCCTCATTTGACTCATTCCCAACAACCCAATGATTGTGATTTAGACTCTCAGCATGGAAGGAGGGCATGGGCTTTGAGGGCTGACTGCGCTAATCTCAGATGCCTACACTGCCACCTGCTATGTGTGTGTAACTTTAGACAAGCCATTCTAACTGCATTGAGGCCTCAGTTTCCTCATCTGTAAAAGGAGAAAAATAATGTGACCTTCAGCTCACAGTCTGTAATGAGGATCCATGAGATAATGCATGCAAGCCAACATAGTAGGCACTCAACAAAGACCAATCTATATTCTTATCACTGCCTCCTCACATTTAGTTGAGAGGATTAAACAAGGCAGCATGCAGTTAACATTGGCTGTTGTTACCTTTTCCAAAGCAACACCTCTCCTTCTCTCCCCCCACCCCACCCCGACTCAACATTCTGACCACTATATCTTCATGTTATTACTCAGAGGAGACCCTCAAAGACCAGGCTCTCTGCCAGGCCTTAGAGGAACCAGTGATGTAGGATGAGATTCGCCTCCCGGTGATGTAGCATGAGATTCGCCTCCCGGTGATGTAGGATGAGATTCACGAATCTGCCTGTTTATCTGGAATCACCTCGGGAACAGTTTAAAGAAATACAGATGTTCTTGCCCTACTTTTAGAAGTTTTTACTTAATATACCCAGAGTGAGTTCCAGAATATGAATTTTTAAAGCTCTTCAAGATATTTCAGTGATCAGCCAGGCCTGAAAATGACAGACTTAAGAGGAAGAGATATGTGGGTTCAAGCTACAGGTCAACATACACACCCCATACCACACACTGGGTTCTTTTAGCTTTGAGAGGCCACTGATAATGGAGGAGACCACAGTACAGATAACAAACAAAGTGAGTATTTGGCAAGAAGAGACAGTGTTACCCATTAACCAAGAGTGATCTGTCAGTGCCAGGGAAGCCACACAAAGGGCAATGATTTGGTCAGCCTGGGAGGGCCCAAAGGGGCGCCCAAGTCACACCAATGACAACATAATAAGGCAATATCCTGGCCTCATGTCCTTCCTTCCTTCTCTTAGAAACTTCTATTTGAGATTGGTGCCTCCCTCCATAGAACCATCTGGAAAGTAAGAGAAATCATCATTTTCTCAGCAGCATTTGGATTCCCCCAACTTAAACCCATCTCTTGTAACAATTGTGATGAAAATTACTGGATTCCCTACATACAATTCCAAGTCATCTGGATTTCACTACAAGCGGCAGATTTAGCACGTTCTGGATGCTGGCAGATGAATGGCAATTGCATAAATAGATGGGTGCTTCACACCACAAATTAATTCTATAGAAATAACCCAGCTCTCATTATACTGTTTGGGTGGTGCCTGTCATGGAACAGCAGGAAGGAAGCAAGCTGCTGGTGACCACACGCAGAAATGGGAACAGCAGAGTCATGCTTTCTATGCCCACCATCCTCCAGAAAGAAGGGAAGGGACGAAAGGAGATAAAAAGACCACACGGAGCCCATAACGTGCAAATTTGACTCAGACATTCACGTTACGTGCTAACCCCTTCTGGGTCACTTTGCATGACTGGGAATACATCCATTCTCAAGTAGAAATTCAAACACATGAACGAGAAAGCACAAACACCACCATGGGGAAGCAATGACTACAGGGAATGGCGACAGCTGCTCATCCTGGCTGCTAGGTGCCATGGGCTGGGCTAAATGCTTTATTTTGCATCATCTCCTTTCAATCTCACCAGCAGCCTGCTGGGTAGGTTCTAGTACTATCCCCACTTCACAGATGGGAAAGGCAAGGCATAGAAAAGTTAAACAACTAGCTGCATGTTCTGGGCAAGTGAAAGGTGGAGTCGAGATTTGAACCCAGGCCCCCAGGTGTGTCCAAACATCCTCTCAGAAGGATCCTTTCTCTTTCTCAAGAGAGGCCTCTCTCGGCCCTACTGTTCACAATAACATCCTTCCCAAAGACATTCTGTGCTAAGATCTCACAGGATGCCCTAATAGAAGGCTCTATTAGGCTCTGTCTTCAAAGCGGAGGACGCAGAAGGCATGGGAAGCACTAAGAACCTTAACCTCTTGGGTGAACTTCACATTCCAGGAAGCCCCAGATTCTGGTGGTAGCCCTCCTGGCTGCAGCTGTCCGCATAGACCAACAGGCTGGCTCTCAGCAGAATGCTTCTGAAAAGAGTTCACTTCAAATTGAGGATGGGACAGACAGTTCACGGAAGTAAGTGAGCTCAGAAGAGTTACAGTCAAACAGCCTCTGACTCCTAAGAGTCAGAGTCCTTGAACAAGCTCAGGAGGAAAGAGGCAGAATCCAAGCTCAAGGATGTGAGCAGGAGGAACAGTAAGCGTGAGAGGAGCAAGATCATCTCATCATCTGGAAATCAGCGAGTCTCTAACTCTCAAGCATATCGTGTGGCTCACATGAGAAAACGCATGCAAAACTTGGTAAACATCTCAGTTCTCACTGTGTGTCAAGCATGATGCTAATTGTTTTACACACATTTTGCCACTTGGTTTAATCATCACATAAGGCCTAGGAGGCATTTTTTAGAGTTACCATTTCACTGACAAGGAAACAACTTCAGAGAGGCTAAGTGACTTACCATAGGCCACACAGCTTGGAGACCATAAAACCTGACCTTGTGTGTCAAAGGTCAAGAGGTTAGAGCCACAAGAATCAGTGGCTTTAATCTCTACTTCCATGAATCTTCCCCTTTCTGCAAACAGAGGGTTTCTGAGAAGCTGGGGAAGAGTTACAATTTTAAACCTGTTGTAAAAACCCGGAAAGCTGGCCCAAAGTCCGACCGACTGTTGACTCACTCTAATGGCAGAGTTGTCCTATAGAACTGTCTGCAATGATGGAGATGTTCTGCACCTGTGATGTCCAATATGGTAACCACTAGCTACATGTGATGACTTGAGCACTTTACATATGCAATTTACATGGCTGAGGAAATGATTTTTTAACCTTATTGAATTTTACTAAATCTAAATACCCACATGTGGCCAGTGGCCTCCGCAATGAGCTGAGCAGCACTACGGCTTCTCTCACTCACAGCCCATCAGGTCGCCTGGGCACCATCGGATGGAGACTGCAAAAAAACTCATCACTTCCCAGGGCAGGCCTCAGTGTGAACAAAAAATAAAACTTTTCTTACCCCAAAGCAAATGCCATGGCCGTGCTCTTGGAACCTTTGTAACTGGAAGACAGAAATGGCCAAGTCCTAAACAAATGGCCTCTCCTCATTTTTTGTCTCTTAAAAAAAAAAAAAAAAAATTAAATGTCTAAAGACATTTCTAAAGACATGTCTAAAGAGCCCCAATTAAGTTACTTAGAAAAGGTTGCTGTTTTTGCTGGTGACAAATGCCTTTGGCTTATGATGACACAAGGACTCAAATACGGTAGAAAGGAAAAGCCAGAAGGATAAACAAGAAGAGGCCCAGCACTTTCTAAGGTGTCATAAATCAAGGAAATAGACTCAAGGGGCTAACAGCTTCCAAACATTCTTCCTCTTGAACGATTTTAAGCAACCAAGACACAATCTTTTAGAGGCAATTTCATTCACACTGGCAGAAGAGAAGCAAAATGTGCTTCGCAGGACATGCCTTTAAACACACAGAGAAACAAATACCTTCCCCACAGGTCTCAGGCCCTCAGGATGGCCACCCTGCCGGTGACCCGCTATTTTAAGGCACATAAATGGCTTAGTTGTTCAGAGACAGCGAGGGATGCTCTGGCCTGGCTTCAGCTCCTCTCGCCCTTCTGGGCCAAGCTAGTCATTTCTTTGCTCAGGAAATCACTGCAAATGCTACATCCCCACCCAGGCCACTCCCCAAAACAGGAGAAGGAGGGAGGCAGCAGGATAAATGGGGACTTGGGAGCTCAACAGATCTTTATTTGAATCCTGCTATGTCCCTTACTAGCTATGCCACCTGAACTTCTCTGAGCCTCCGTTTCTTCAGTGGCAAAATTGAAGTAAAAGTTCATGCGATGATGATAAGAATGACACTCGAACACACAAGTGCAGCACACAGCACAGGGCCTGACGCTCTCTAAAGGTCTGACCCATGAGTGGTATGGGTGGGGACCAGGGTATTCTCTAATGGGGAAGGAACATGCCTGGCTAAGGAACCGAGAATCCAGATTCCCAAGGCTGCCTGGGTTTGACTGCAGCGCCTACCACTTACTTACCTGCGTGACCTTGAGCAAGTTCGTAACCTCTCTGTGTCTCCTCCTCTGAAAGGTGGAAATTAACAGTACCCACTTCATTTACCAGTGGGGTAAATGACATTATGAGGTGCCACTGCCACTCTAGCGCTCTACCTTCGCCCTTTCCAAGTAAACCTAACCACTCAACCAGCACTCTCTTGGCTGTTCTCTGGCGAGCCCTCCATCTGAGTGAAGGCCAAAGCGACAGAGCTGTGAAGTGAAGGAAAAGTCACCATCTTGGGTGGGGCAGAAAAGTTCACTCCAGAACAACGATGCTTTAACCACTAATAATAGCTAATGTCTGAGTGCTCACTACGTACCAGACTCTACCCACATGGTCTGGGCCTCACTCCAGACTTCTTATTTCATAATTTCTAAAGGTGTGGCCCTAAGATAGTCAGACACACAGACACACATTAATTTTTAAGCTCTCCAGGTGATTCTAATATGAATCTAGGATGGAAAAACCACTAAAATGACAACCCTGTGACATACACATATATGCATTTTATATATGTATATATACATATACACAAATACATATATATATTTTAGAGATAGAGTCTCATTTTGTTGCCCACATTGGAGTGCAATGGCCTGATCATAGCTCACAGTAGCCTTAAATTCCTGGACTCAGCTTCTCAAGTAGTAGCGACTACAGGCACACGGCACCATATCCAGATAATTTTTCCTATTTTTTTGTAGAGACAAAAGGTTATCTTAAGTGATCCTGGCCTCAAGTGATTGGCCTCAAGTGATCCTCCTGAAGTGTGGGAATTACAGGTGTGAGCCACCACACCTGGCCAGTATGTCCATTCAACAGAAGAGGAAAGCTAAGGTTTAGACACCAAGGAACCACCTGGAGGTCAGGCAGTGGCAACTCTTTCCGATTCTATCTCTTAGCTATTTTGTACCCTTCCCTTCCTGAGGAGCTGAGGTCACAGCATCTAACAGGCATGTGGATACCAAGCTATTCTGACACTACTCTGGGTCCCTGTGCCTTCTCCAATCATATAAGAGAAGTCTCTTTCTGGCTAAATTTCTGACCCAGATTTGACCTCCAGTTGCCTGAAAGCTGCCTGAAAATGGAGTCTGGCTGTTCTAGAATTGAAGGACATTCACACAAAGTCACAGTGATCCACAGAACAACTGGACCTAATTAAGCAGGCCCCATGCTAATGACAGGAAACAGAGTTGATGATCTTCATTAAAGCCTGGTGGCTGCCTGCAAAGAAGCTACAGAGCAGAATTCAGAGGCTCATAAGGCCACTGACCAAAGACTAAAAACACTGAATATTAAATTTCTAGCTCCTCAGTCTATCCCAGCCCTGCTGGACTATGCCCACCCTCTGGAAAGGCAAAGAAGGGTGACATTTCAACCCATCACATGATTACTGCAACTCAAGGTGGCCTGCTCCCAGCCAGCCGCTATTCGACATTTCTGTATGTTAAAGTTTGAGACAAACAACCAGAACCACACTGGGATCTCTGGCCTGACCCTGCTTCTTCCATACACAGCTCTCCCCACTCCAGTCAAGGGCCACTCCCTGCTTACAGCTGTTTGGATCACTAGCCCTGGTGTCACACTCGACTCTCGTTGCACACCTCACACATCTAAGCTGCTGGCAAATGCCCTTCGCTTTAACTTCAAGATACATCCAACAACCTCCACTGCCACCCTGGCCCAAGCCACCACCCTTTCTTGCCTGGATTACTACACCCCCACCCCCTTCCACACCCAATCAGCAATAACACAGCAGGGAGGGTGGCCTTGCTGAAATGCAAATCAGATCGTGTCATTCTGTGCTTAAGTCCTCTAATGGCTTCTAGCTTCCTCATAATTAAATGCCAGCCAACTATTGCACAATGGCCTACAAGCCCCTACCTGACTCGTAACTGCAACCACTACACTCCAGCCTCCTGGGTCTCCCTAGAGCTCCTTGAACCTGCCGGGAACCCCTGCTGTTCTCTCTGCCAGGAGATGTCTTCTCCAGACAGGATCAAAGAGTATGAAGCAGGCCTTTCAGTGTATGAAAACCCTCCCTACAATTGAGGCCAAGTGTTTATTGAAACCTTTACAACTTTTTTTAGTCTGTACCCCAGCACACCCCGCTCTTCCTCACCACCCACAGGGCCTGCACCCTGCCCTCCTGGGGTCTCCTTTATTCATTTGTTCTATTGCCAACACCTAGAACAGTCCCCAGTAAGTATACAGTGAGTCAATGAATATTTGTTGAATAAACAAATGAATGCACCCCAAACTGAACTCCTGGCCTCTCCCTTGCTCATCCCAAGACCCTGCTCTTTTCTAACCACCATTTTTCTCCTTAAAGACCAACTAGCCAATATACTTCACAGTGTCCAGGGACAGAAGGGTTCGTTCTGATGCTTTTTCAGAGGCAGCCCTGCCCCTCAAGCCTTCTCACCTGCTACTGAATTGGGTCCCAGCATAGTTGCTGGCCTGTTCAGCATGTCCTGGGAGGATTATGTTCAGAAGAACAGCTGCAAACAACTTGCTTCCAAACTGTGTCCCCATGAGCAACCTGATTGACCCAGCTGCTGAGATGAATTGAAGAAACAAACAGGTCCTTGGCTTTCACAGATGCGACTTTCCCCCCCAGTATGTTCTGCCTTCTCCAGAATATTCCACTGATTTTCAATGTGGTATCTGAAGGGTGCACAGGCTGGTGGGGAAGATGGACAGAGAGGACCCACACCACTGCTCTAGCTTCTCATCCCAACCTGCCCAAACCCTGCTCAAGCTAGGTGACTATGAATAAGTCTGAGTTTAGAGCCCGTGCACCTCAGAGCGCCACGCTCCACGGCCTAGCCTTCAGGATTCCTGGCAGCCTGTCATTCTCAGTTACTCTCATTTTCCCTCCTCTTTGAAACACTGGTCCTGCCAACTGCAACAAACAGCATTTAAAAATATCTTGCTGGATTATACAGCTCTGCCTTCTAAATTCCTCACAATGCCTCTCTCTGTCCCACATAGTATGAAGAAGGGTGTAGCATATTTAATTTTTTTCCTAGCTTCTTCTTTGCTATAAATACCCAAGTCTGGGTAGGCGGGCTTCAAACACCGGCTGTATGAAGTCACCTCGGAGCTGGATCTCACCACGGTGCTGGCCCACCAGGGCCTGGACACAGCTGTCCTGTACACAAAGAATTCATCTTTCTGGGGAAAGAGGGAAGGAAAATCCTAAGTACAGTAATCACAGTTAATCCTAATATTAAAAAGCTGGTGTTTAGTCCTACCACCAAGCCAGGTCTTCAGAGAGCACATCCAACTCCATCCTGGGTTGTTTTTTTCTCAAGGATACTAATTACAGGGCTTGACCTTAGGAAAATGATTTCACAGTGTCCATGTGGGGTCTAGAAACATTATCAGAGACAGAGAGGCCCCTGGAGAATGTAGTTCAACCTCTCCACACCACAGAGAGAGAAATGGAGATCCAAGAAGACAGAATGATTCACTCAACACAGGTCATGGAGGGGCCAAGCTCCACCCCAGAATTTTCTGGATCCAAACCCTGAGCTCTCTGCACTGGATTGTTCTAGATGCTTGTACGCATATACTCACTTGGTGTGTGAGCCTCGGGCTTGTGTTTATTAATAGCTCTCCTCACAGCAAATACTGATTTTCTTATTTTAAAAGGTACAGACTAAAAAAAGTTGTAAAGGTTTCAATAAACACTTGGCCTCAATTGTAGGGAGGGTTTTCATGCACTGAAAGGCCTGCTTCATACTCTTTGAGGTCCGATTTAATCCCTCCTCAACCCAAACCTTGTATATCCAGCACTTCCAAGTTTAGTTTTCCTGTTTAATTTTTCCATCATGGGCTTCACGCTCCTCAGCTTACTTTTAGAAAGCAAATACTGGGCCTTCAAATCACTACCTACAAATGACTGTGTGCGTATTTTTGCAATATGTTCTTGAAGTTTATCTTTTTCAAGTGACAAGAAAACTTTGTAATGCTGAGTCAGGGACAACTAATATGGGAGTTATCAGCACATCTATGGATAAGCTACCACACTATTATTGTCAGCAGGATTCAGCTGGGCCTTGGGGACTGCGATTCAGAGGACACTGCACTAGAGTGGTTACCCAGTATCAAACATTTAACAAGTGGTTACCCAGTATCAAACATTTAACATGCTTGAAATCTTTATTATCAATGCTCTGAAAACACATTAACCAAGAATTAGTACCTGAGGGCTGGGCACGGTGGCTCACACCTATAATCCTAGTACTCTGGGAGGCCGAGGTAAGTAGATTGCCTGAGCTCAGGAGTTTGAGACCAGCCTGGGCAAGAGTGAAACCCCATCTCTAAAAATAGCTGGGTGCTGTGGCAGGTGCCTGTAGTCCCAGCTACTTGGGAGGCTGAGGCAAGAGAATTGCTTGAGCCCAAGAGTTTGAGGTTGCTATGAGCTGTGATGCCACAGCACTCTGCTGGGAGTGACAAAGTGAGACTCAGTCTCAGAAAAAAAAAAAAAAAAGAACGAAAAAGAATTACTATGTGAGTGAGCACCTCTAAGAACTGAGCTCTTATTTTCCAATGTGATAAACCCTAAATGGGAAGTTTGAATATTATATATAAAGTCAGATTTAAAACCAATAGCAACAAAAAAGTTCTGAGATCCTCTTATCTCACCCCGTTTTACGCTGATCTCTTATGTTCACCAATAAGAATCTGTGTTGGCTGAAGTCAATCCAATGGCCTTATTTAACAAGTGTGCCAGGCTTGCCCCTCATTGTTCACACGGATTGCTTTGGCCTAAACTGCTACGTTGAGGGCCATGGAAGAAATGGAAGAGTCAGAAGCCAAGTTCAACAGGAGAAGCCGGGTTGGTTGGAGCCTTGTTCTTTGTCCCTGGTCCCCCCAGCTTGCTGGGTTAAAGTCTTCTCTCACTGGTTTCCCTGCTAGGACGGCAGGAGGTTGAGTGTCTGAGGTCAAGCTTTCCATCACCAAGAGAGGCAATGCAAGGTCTGTGGCTGTGGTTGAGATGAGCTGGGGAGCAGACCCACATGGTTTCTGATTTATAAAACTAAGTTTTGGAAAACTCTCATCCTACACTCTGGCAGGCTCCTGAACATCTGGATAAAAGATGTAGGGAAGTTTTCCTTTCCATTGTCTTATCTGTCCTGCTCCTCCTTGTCATGTATCTGAACCTTCCGGCCAAACAGGAAGGTTCTGCACTGCATTGCACTGCATCCCCCATCACAGTCGCAACTCTGCCTGCCCAAATCACTGGCACACGGGCTGCAACCTCCACAAAGCAGCCCAGCCAGGAGTCTCTCTTGCCTTTGAGCTCTCTAGGCACCAAAAGCTTCAAAGTCCCCACCTATGGGATGGAAATCCCATCTACCTTAGAGAGGGGCCAAGAGGATTGAATGAAATAGCTCCAGAAAAGCACTCGTGACGGGCACTGGCATGTAGTAAGTGGAAACCACCAGTGTCCTCCCCCTCAAGGTTTGAAGGCAGCGACTACAAACCCCTTTCCCACTATCCATATACGTGTGCTTTCCCTGCTGGATCCTAAACTCTACGACCAGCAAGATCGATTCTTGTCCTCCTTTAATCTGTCTGCACTGCCTGGGATGTAGCTGGTGCTTAGTAAATAGGTGATTAATGATGCCAGCGTGGCCCTTCCCAGGCTTACTTGGACTGTGTTCCTGAAGTGTCTCCTCCCAATACAACACACAGCTCCAAGCACACAGCCAAAAGCTGCAAAACCATTTAGGCCCTTTTTAAAATAAGCAAGAAGACCACAAAGTGTGTTTACATGACAGGCCAGCAAAACACGAAACACCTGCCATTTCTGTGCCTCAGGACGTGGCGGCTGCAACAAGCAGTGTCCAATATCCACAGCAGAAGTGCTCCCCGGGGGCCTAGAGCTTTGACTCTACACTGTCACTGTCATCCTGGCAGGGGCCCAAATGAGCTCAGAGGGAGAGGTCTGATCTCACCGCCCACTGCCAAACCCCAAACTTGGGGGTAAATACAGCTATCACTGAGCAGGGTGCAAGGATGCTTCTTCCAGATTCTGTAACTTCCACCTACCTCCACAAACAAACAGTCACCAAGGAAGGCCTTGTGAGTAATACAAAGCCTCATCCCCCTTAGATTTGGGGTCATGACCCTCCCCTATACTAGAGAGTCCCACTTTGGCAAAGTGAAGGTGATCCACACATTCAACTCAAGTTGGTAAAAAGTAATGATAGTTAGATTTTAGGTGCCAGGCATAATACAAACCCCTTTCGGGGACTCTTATTAAATCCCCTCAACCAACTCATGCGTCGGGTTCTTCTATTTTCTGTCCTGTCTTATAAAGTGGTGTTTCTCAAGCAGGGGAGAATTTACTCCCCAGGAGACATTTGGAAAACCCTGGGGACATTTCTGATCGTCATGACTGGTGTGTGTGTGGGGGTGGTGGTGGTGGTGCTATAAAGCATCCCACATGCACAGGATGGCCCCATGACAAAAATTATTCAGTGCAAAATGTCAATAGTGCTGACGCTGAGAAACCCAGTCACAGAGGAAGAAACTAAGGCAGAGAAGTGAAACAACTTGCCCAGGGTCACAGAAAGTTATGAGGACTTACGCCTAGGCAGCCCCACCCCGTGCTGTGCTCTTACCACCAAGCCCAGTAGCATCCCCACTATTCCAGAGTGCTCAGTAGGCAACAGACACAACTGCCCTCCACGTAAGCACTGGCCCCTCATCCTACGGTAGAGACTTGGAGTGACTGGCTCAAGGTAAGAGATCAGTAACAGGCAAAGCAATTTGGAACCACTTGGACAGCCAGGGCGCTTCAATGCTTTGCTAAGCTGCCAATTCATTCTCTGCCTGTACTCCAAACACCGAGAGGTATCAGCAGCTGGACACCCCAGTGGACTCAGAGGAAACCCAACCCCCTTCATGAAGGCTCTTCTGCCCACTCCAAGGCCAGTGAGCTCAGATCCCCAGACCACTGGCCTAGACTCAGGATCCCTTTAGGTGCTGCCTGTCCTTTGTGTGTCCACCTTCCCTGACTCACCCTCCTTAGAAGAGTAGCTTTTCTATTCATCTGAGCTTATTGATCACCAGCAGCTGACACTTGTAAGGCCCTATCTGAGCAGAACTCCCCACCCCCTCAAGAGCAGCAATAATGGCTTCTTAAAATCAATGGCACCTCCAGGGCACACTTCCTGGGCCAGGAGAGCCAGCAAGAAGCATTTAAGCAGAGAGGCAGTATCCTCTGGAGGAAGGGACACACCTGGTCTTTCACTGTGGTTGTGACAATTCACTGGCCTAACAGATTTAAAGTGCCTGGCACACAGTAGGCCCTTAATAAACAAGATCTATAACAAATACTGCTGTTGCTATGAGCTTGACCTTAGCTGCCACGTGAAAGGGGCTGAATGCTAATGTGCATTTGCTACCTTAAATTTTGTGATTTTTTTACAGGAAAAGCACGGGCTTGGGGCTTGAGCAAAAATGAGACTTAGTTCTGGCCCATCCGTTAACAAGCTGTGAATTCTGGGCTCTTGGAGACCTTTCTGGGAAAGAACATCCCATTCACAGGATTCTCATGGGGACCCAGCAAAATCACAGATGTGAAAAAGCTTAATTAAGGTGCTGCAAGAAGAGTCAGATCTATTACTACAACTCAGAAGTGTGAGAATAGAGGCCAAAGGGGAACTATCGATGGTGAGGAGGAATATAGACAGACCTGGGGATACGCAGCAAACTGTCTCTGGCTTGTTTCAGAACTTTAGGTGTGTCTACACATCCCAGGTAATCTCAGCAGTTGATTAGCTAGGTTTAGTTCTTAGATTGGGGGTACACGGATGCAACTTCTTTTGAGCAATAAGTCATCAGCATAAATTCTACTCCCCCCACCCCCCCCAGAGCCGTTGCACTGGCAAGGGGAAGACTGGTATCACTATTGTTAAGGAAACTTGCAACTCAGTTCTTCTGTTCATTTATCTGGTGCCTAGCATATTAGACTTCTGCTATCAAACCCTTCCATTCTGGGTCCCCCACATGGAAGTATCCTCCTAGCCTGACAATCCACCCACTTCACATCATATTCATCACAGCTGGCCTTGGGAACTCTGCTATCAGTTAGGCTATCAAAGGTCGGATGATGCTTTATGGCATGGTACCCTCCAAAATGCTACCTCTGTTCATCAAGAACTTGAAATTCTCTGCCTTGGTAGAAAGAAGGGAAATTTCTTCCAAAGTATCAAAAGGATTCAAATGCACATTTTGGAATTAAACATGTACAGTGGGATCTATCATTTGCCCAACATGTATGGAATGTGTTATATGTTAGACACCGTGTGAGGCATGGGGAGACGACGGATGCCTATGAGCCCACAATCAGAGGGGAGACAGACACAAGCAGGAAATAATTTAAGAAAATGCCCTGGGTGCTGTGGAACTATCAAGTTGGCGCAGCTCTTCCAGTCCGGGGCAGGGGAGTCAGGTAAAAGCTTTCTGGAGGAGGATGTGAAACAACTCCACCTTGTTCCCCTAACTACTTAATGCTGAGGCTGCATTTCTCAGGAATGCAAGAAAAAAAAATAAGTTTTCATTTCCAAAGCTTACTTTGTTTCAGTTTTACCAGCTCCTCTGGCTTCCATAAAATGGTCAAAGAGAAGTGAAGCTGCCTGCCTCCCTCAGACTACCCAGGAATGGAAACTGATGGAACAGCACCTACCGAGCTCAATTAACCCTTGCTCCTCTAGCTGATGCTCAGTGGAAACCCACCTGACGATCTCATCGCTAAATGAATCCCACAACGAGGAGGAGAGGTTTCATCTCGACTGTAGACACAGCCCTTCTCTTTCTCAGCTGTAAATGAGATGTTGAGACTTGCCTCACTGGTAACTAACTGAATAATTCAGAAAAGCTCCTCAGATAGTAGTGTTGACATTATTGGCTATTACTAATGAAACTCCAAAGGGAAGCATTCTTTGACTGTCACTTAAATTACCCCCAGTCACACTATCCTTTTATCCCCATGGTCCCCAATGCCCAGGCTGCACATTAGGAACCCGACTGCACAGCAGGAGGTACAGGCAGTCCCCAAGTTACAAATATCTGACATATGACTTGCACTTAGGAGTGGAGGCGATCATAGGTAATAGGTAAACATACCTGTTCCAACTTACATACAAATTCAACTTAAGAACAACCCTCTAGAGCAGGGGTGGCGAACACGCGGCCATAGCCGCATGCGGCTCCCGGCCAAAATGAATTTCGGCTCTTTGCCTCTTATCATTATTTTGTACACTGTGGCTCTTTGCCAAGTTTGGATTTTGTTATGCTGCTTCTGAGGAGGGACCTCTGAGGAGCGATCTCCGAGCGCGTAGTCGAACTTGTTCGCCACCCCTGCT